>JAHZNA010000208.1:0-38309 GCA_027743935.1 Sinodicranocentrus sp. ZH6
TCATTTTGATTCTCTTTTTGGAGAGGAGACTTTTGCTGGTTACGATATTACACTGATTTTTTACACAGTGTTGAAACAAGCATTTTCTCAATCTCTCTGTCTTGAACGGAATCATTCTGACTGACTGACTGAATCGTAATCAGTGACTGATTGTCTAAGAAAGAAAGTCTATAGACAACTTTTTCTTGTGCAAACTTGGATGGGGATGGGATGGAAATATTTAATAAAAAAGTGGAGCAGCTCAAATGCACCCTTTTTCTGTTGATTTAGGACTAATCCAATTTCAGATATATTTCCAGGTAGAAAAACTCATCGACAGGGAAAAAAACTTTCTTTTAGGGAAACTTTTTTTGTAAGCTAACGAGGCAAAAATTACGTATGAAGGGAGCAAAGTGATTCTTTTGAGAGGCACCTACCATGATAGTGAGTTGATGAGGGAAAGCATCACAAACATATATTCATTTGTATACTTGATCCTTTCACCAAGAGAAAGCAATAACAAGGATTCTTTGGAAATGATAAACTTTTACAGGGCTCATCAAGAGGGTCACGATTCTATAGAAATCCTTATGGCAAAAAAGTAATAACTAGAATAAGTTTTTTTGTGTCACATGAGAGGTAAGAGATGATTGGGATAATGAGGTTTTGAAGAAAAAAATTCTCATATTTTCACCTTTCCCCTTATAATTGGCTTATTCCTAGAGTACACATTGGAAATAGGACGTCTTCTTTCCCCTCTAGGAAGGGAGATTAACTCTTTTAAACAAATTCCAAAGTGGAACCAGGGTCGTTACCAAATCAAAAAAATGGAGCAAGGGAAGAGAAATATGACTCGTATGGAATATTACCAGAGTCATGTTCACAAATAGTCATTTATACTATCCCAACGGTAAAATGCCCTGGGTGAAGAGTAACTAATCCAATTAGCATACTTTCTTTTACATCCAGCTGGTGCACAAAAAAACTGGAAAGGAATACAATGATATTCAGGTTGTGCTTTCCTTTTCTAGGCTTATTTAATAAATTGCGATTTCCTATAATTGGCCCCGTTTTCCCTGGATGAACTTCTACACAAAAAAAAGTCAACGATTCCTATTTATTTTGGCTAAAAGAGGTTTCCCCTTTTTCCATCATGGTATCAACTCCCCTTGCCAAAAATAACATTGAAATGTTTGCCTGTCCGCCAACTTTAAATAAATCAAAGGTTCATTATTCTCCCTCGGGAAGACATTGTCACATTTTTTACTAAAACTGCAACTTTCCCTGTTCCAATGGTGGACACGGTAGAGTTAAAAATTTAAACATGCTTTCTCCGACGGACGCAAATAAAGTGCATTTCATCATTTAAAAAAGCACATTCATCCTTTTTCATCACACGTTGGTATTCAAAGGGTAAAATTAATTTTTAATTGTGTTTCAACTTCAGAATTTACTCCCCGCATTTGGTCACTCTTTCAAAATGCGAGTGAATGAAGGACGGAAAATTTAAATAATTTGAATACGTACATTTCACCGCACATGACCACATGGCAAAAAGCCTTTTTGCAGTAATGACAATTCCCATTTTTCCTCTTTACTATATTCCATCCATATATATATAATGTTACATCTTCCCTCCAGCTATTTTACTCCCTTGTGAACCAGGGAGGAAATGCAATATGGAAAAAGAAAAGCTTTTTTCATCTAAACTCACAGAATGAGAGAGAATAGATGGAAAGCGAAATGCAAAACTCGTTTTTTATCACGACTCTACAGAAACAAAAAAAAGTTTATTTTTTTTGACAAACAAAACTTGGCAAAAGTTTTAACCTGCGTCAAAAAGCGCTCATGTGAGTTTCACGACCGACGACCAAAAAAATTAAAACCGACGGTCGAGGAAACAACTGCATACAAAGCAAAATGTGCTGCAAAATGGGAAAACTATCGTAACTTGTGAGAATGACTGTATACCCTAGAAAAAATGATATACAACACTAGATCACATTTTCATTCAGTGACATTTTTCCCATCTCTAGCAAAAACTTTTCCAGAAAATGCATCCTTTTCCCTCTGGAATGGAAAGGGGCAAGGGATATCATTTGGGAGAGGAGAATCCGACTTGAAAACTATTTTTGGCCAAATGCCCAATTGGATTTGGAAAGGAATTCCAGCTCAATTTCTCCCTTTGTTTTTCACCCTCAGTAAACCTTTGATCATTCCAGATGGACAAAAAAGAAAAATACGTGAATATCGAGAAAGAATTCCAGTCAAAGGGATATGAAGAGATGATAGAATCTCTAAAAAAAAGAGGACATTATCCATGTGTGAAAATTCATTAAGTGAGGATTCCTCCAGTCCCAAAGCCTTTATCAGATTAGCTCGTTTTGTGGAAAAAGAAAGTGAAGTTAGTCAACAGTGATGTGTTGTTGTTTAATGAAATTCTGGATTCATCCTGAAGAAAAAAAATCCTAGAAAACTTTTTTTTCTTTTGTAAAGATGAAAATCCAGAGTGGGATCCTTTCCACTAATATTCTTCAAATGGGAATGATGGTACATTAGAGTCCCGTAAATCGGCTTCATTGCTTAAGGAATGGAATGGGAAATCGATTGACTTACATTTTTATCACTTTCCAGAAAAAAAGACCATCACCCTTTTTCTCTCTCAAGGGAAGTCTGCTTGGAAGGTTTTTAAGCTTGATTTTATGAGATTCTTTTACTCTCCAGGGTTTTCTAGAATATTTTTTTTGTGTCTGGAGAAAAATAGTATTCTTCGTTTTTCTCCACTTTTATACAAAGTAGACTCGTTTTTCACTCCAGACACAAAAAATCTATATATTTTCCAGATGTAGCCAGAATGAAAATGTCATGAGGTCAACAGAGAAAATCTAGTCTGGACGTTGGTAACTAGATTAAAAGTGTTTTCCGTAGTTATGACGTTTTCCACCCTGATTCCCATCCTTTCAAGGATACTTGTAGAGAGGAAGGGATGCAAATGAAATTGCATTTTGGTCAAGTGGAACACATTCTCTTTTTCTGGGAAAAATAAAGTTGCCAACCGTTTTGGTAAAATTGCCATCGTCAAGTGTATAATGACTTTCAACCATGGACTTTCTCTCATTGCTCTACATTTTCTTTCTAATTTCATCTCTCCAATCTTAACAGGAATAAGGTTATTTGACAATTCCACAAAGTGAGCTTGCCTCAAAAAAAAATCTCACTTTATGCTCAGCACATCTCAGTTAATTATGTCTCCCGAGAAGAGAAATGAGTAGGATTTTCCTTATGAAAGAGAAAATTCTCTTTCATTTTTTTAAACTTCAAGCTTACTTTACACTAGCCTATTTCACTCTTAATGTTTCTCCTAGGGATTTTTTTCATGACTCCGTGAGGAACGAAAGTAAGGTATCTTAGCAGCAATGAAGGGAATTTTAGTGACACACTTTGTGTGCATGTCTGGCTTGTGGGAGGAATATAAAATGGGATTCACTGCATTTGCATAAAATAGTTCTGGGTTTGACAGGATCTTTTCTCATGAAGCGATACTCTCCATTTTTACAGATTTCCTACAAAAGATACAATTTTTTCCCGTCAAGGTTCCACACAGGAAATCAAGCTGATGTGTGGTGAAAACGTGGGAAAAATATTGCGGCTATCACTCGCAATTTTTTCCCTTCAGCGTAACATGGATGCATTAAATATATCCAGAAAACGCTCTTCTAGCAACATTCAACTAAACAGAGAAGAATAAATATCTGTGGAAAGTTGCTTTTTAGAGGGAAAGCGTCGATTTTCATGTACACTTTATTTTCTACATTTCTATCCAGGTCTTCATCCCTGAAAAAAATCCCTTTTTCACCAAGATTCCACAGAGGAAGATACACATTTAAAGAAAACTTGAGAATGAAGAAAGGACTCGCTTGTAATGAGACTTATCTCATCCAGCTGAAGGAGCATTTTTTTCTGCCTGAAAGCTATCTCTCTCTTTCTCTTCAAAGAAGTGGATAGACGGATGAAAAACTTGTTCATTATTAGAATAACTCTGTGTGGTACAGGATATCAGGATGATGAGGATGTCTAGCTGTGCGTAGGAAGAAAACGGGGGTTTTCTCTCTTGGAAAAAGAAAAACAGATTCTCGCTCATTAATTGACTCTATACAGGATGGAGGGAGAGTGTCACTGAGGATGAAATATGTTTTATTAGAAAAAATAAATAACAAGTTTTACACTGGTGACAAGGGAGGTAGACACAAAATGACGAAAGTTTAGTTTCCTTCTTTTTTTTATATACTCTCGTAAATCACTAAAGAAATTGTTCTACGTGAGGGTTTTACAAGGAAAAATAGAAATGGGAGGATCTCGAGAAAGCAAGAGCTCATGTAAAAACATTCCTATGAAAGTTGGGGGAAAATAAGAAAATGGAAAAAATCCGATTTTTGCAATATTTGCAGTTTTTAGAGTTGTTTTTGAGATGAAGGCTGTTCGGAAAAAAGTTGCTGAGCTCTTTTGTTTGAAAAGGATAGCACAAAGTACCTTTATTAAGGAAGATGAGGATGCCCACACTTGATACAAAAATGCTGACATTATTGAAAACTTGCTCGACTTTTTCCCAGACGAACAAAGTGGAATCGTTAAGCTTGCTAATGTTCCCGCGAATGAAGGAGGATTTCTAACATGATGTGATCTGTAAACATAATTTTAAACTAGGGATTCTTTTCTCGGGTAAATATCCTCAGCTTTCTTGTCGGTTTTAAGGGTGGAGCTAAATCTTTGGCTTAAATTAACAAGATAAAATAACACGAGAGTCGTTAAAGTTGATGCTCACCTGGGCTCTTTTCCATCATCAAATTAACTTTTAATGTTGAAAGCAATGATGAGAATGTAGATAATGTTTATCCTCATCGGAGCAATCCTTATCTAAAGGCTATTGCCTTTAATCGCAACTTCATGTTGGGTGTAATTCCATGATAAACATTTTCTTGTGAAAATCTACAAGAGTGATTGTTGACTTTCCCGAAAATCACTGGAATTTCCAACTTGGGAAATGTATCCTTCTCCCCCACTTGCTAGACAAAGGGAAAGGTCGAGAGCTAAAGTTTTTCCTTACCCTCATTCCTTTCATCTCTCTCAATTCGAGAGACGTGAGAGAGAATGGAGGAGACAGGAAATGGTCTCAATCACAAAAGTAACGACGAAACCGAGCACAACCAGACTTTCATTAAAATGCCCATGAGAGAAAGCCACAAGAGTTACTTCCCAATTCTTCTCCTCATCTTTCACTTTCCCTAAAACTAGGGAAAGTTTTCCATACGAAAATTTTACTTCTTAGCCAAAGGGAAGGTCTACTTTGGGAAAGATGATCACGTCGTCTTTCCATTTCCCATACTTTTCGCAGAAAAGCTCAATACTTTTCACAATTTCGTTACTCGTTATCCCTTTCACTTTGCCAAAGTGTAAGCTTGTTTTCTATTCTTGTCACAATTCAAAAAAAAAATGTTACAAAGCTACCAGAAAAAAACTCCCAGCCTTGCTTCCAAACACGTGAACACTTAAAATGACTGCGTGTATCAAGCCACATCAAAAGCATATAGGAAGAGAATGCAGTCAAAACTCCTTTTTCTGGAAGCTCTCACCGGTCAATGAGTACATTGGAAAGGGATTAACCTCCATAAATGTTATCATTAGAGATTTCCATAGTTCTAGGAAAGAACCGGATGGAAAATTAGAGCTAATGATTATTTCCATCGTAATGAAAAAAACAATACCATACAGAGGAAAAGCTGACATTTCTCTCGTAACATGGTAAAAATAATATATATCATGGATACATCTCTAATCCCACGAAACAGGGTAGCCACTCGGGTGTAAAAATTCTATAGAAAAATATAACAATGGAAAATCTCTCCAAGTATTAGAGGGAGGTGAAGTGGGAAAATTGGAAGAATGATGAGGATGGAAAATGCGGGATTTTTTCTCGCTCTCATATAACAGGAAAATTATTACGAAATACTAGCTTCTCCACTAATTACTCCACACAGCTATACTCCCTATTTTACAGTTTTTGTTCGAGTTGAAGAGAAAAACTGGATGTTTTTTTGAAAGGATGAAGAAAGAAGATTATGAAAAATCCATGAGGGAATTCTTTAGGAAATTGGATATTGAATTAGAAAGTGATTCATGGAGAAAAAGAATATATTCATATTCCTATTCAATTTAATTGAAGCTGGAGGGAGGATAAGGTAATTTTTAAATTATCAGATCCAATTTCCTTCGTAGAGTTTTTTTTTAAATAATGAGCCACTTTTCTTTCTAAAGGATCACATGTCAATTACACTCACGAATGGATAAAAAATCTAAGGGATTCCCTATGGGGAAAAAAATAATTGGAAAATTTGTAAAAAAAAGAAGATTCTAATCGGGTCTGCTATTTCTACTTCTTTGAAAATTGAGTGGATTTCCTCTAGAGATTTTTTCCAAGGAATACCATCCCTCCATTTTTCTCTCCAGCATCAGCCTTCAAAAACAAAATCTCTGTTGTGGGCACCCTCAAAGATTGAAAAAGTTACGACATTTTCACAAAATCCCCTTCTTTTAAATATATTATTCTTGAGAGGGATGAAGGGTGTTCAAAAATCTTTTCCAATCCCATGTATTTTTTTAATACTTTTCCACTCTGACAACTTGCTTTACAAGAGGGAGATATCCTTTTTCAAGATGATGTACACACTCTAGAGGAAACTATACGAGTTTCGAAACCCTCTTTCTCCTCCACTCTAGAGATTAAAATGACTTTCCACTTTGGCGAAGATGCTCTCTCTCATTTCCGCAAATTGCTACCACACTCCATAATAATATTCGAGTTTAAGGGAACTCTTCTCCTTGACGTTGTCTCATTCCACTGGAGAGTAACAGAGAGATATGGGGGAAGAGCTACATTTTGGAGGAAATGAGGAGGCTGAAGCTTCTAGAATGTGGGTTCTGAGAAGAAGCTATACTTCAGTGAAAACGACAAACACGACTGGGGCAAAATTTACAGATAAAAAATTGTTTACGTTGTGCCACCTCCATCAGCTCAGCCTAAAATGCATACTTAAAACTGGAACATTTCTTCTCAACGAATATCCCAGGATAGGGTGGATTCTCGGCATTTTTTTATACCTTGAAAAAAATCATTGAACCTAACATGCATCCCAAAGTAATGAGGTAGTGGAAGGCCCTTCTTTTGCGTATAAAATACCCCTGGAACAAGTATAAATGGTTCCCGGAGGAGATCCCATTCATCCAAGGATATATTAATGGATGTAGACATTAAGATAAGGAGCACACAAGGACTTGCCAGTAATGGTCCTCATGAACATGATAATATTCATATGGAAAATTCTCCAGACATTTTTATTTCCATGATGTAAAACTCACGAGGGGAAGTGGGAAGGCTAAAAGATGAGAAAACTGGTACTCACGGAAAATTGCATTTTTTTCTCAAAAAAGCAATTTTTTTCACTCGATTTGCAAAAGCTGTTTAAAAATTTTACGAAATCATTACAAAAGCTAAGAGCGCCGAATGAGAATGCAGTTTTAAAACTCAAGTAAAAGTAACTCAAGAGTTTTCTCCTCAGCATGAGAACAAAAGGGAACAAGCTTTCCCTAATAATCTTCAAGTGAAGGACAACCCTTTATGGTATAGACAATACACAAATTTCGAACTCCCTCAAGTGAAACAAGCTTCTCTTGCCCAACAAGCCAAATGCGTAGATAAAATTATACTATCCTGAATATATGGTAAAGATATAATGTCCTCAATGTTCATATTTCCTATACAAAGTAATATTGATATGGATGATTGAATTTAATACACTTTTCCAATAAGTAAGTCTTCTCTCTTGTGATTAATGGGTCGTATTCCTCCAAGAAAATGATTCTCTCCAAGATAAAAAAAATAAATTGGAGACAACTGGGAGTCATTTTTTTCGGAAAGGACTTGAGTGCAATTAAAATCATCCGTGAGGAATTCTCTTTTCCCTCTTGGAAAAAAAGACGGAGAGTTGCAGATGGAGGAATATTAAACACATGTGTAGATTGCTTGCTGCAACTCGTTTAGTTATTTACGACGAGATAAATTGCGAGTAACCAGAAAATTATTATTTTCTCCAAAGACTTATCTCCAGATGAGGGAAATGGAATGACGTCAGTGAGAGCTAAAGGGTGAATTTTTCATTGGTTTTCTACCATCTGGAAGTTGTTCAGAGGGAAGTAGGTAAAGGACAAATTCTGGGATATTTCAAAAGCCCCTTCTTTCACAAGCAAGGGATGCAAGGAAAAACAAGTTGTTTTGTTTATCAAGAAGAGAAATTGAAATTGGGGCAAAGGAAGACTTGTATCTTGCAAAATACATTGCAAAAACACAGACTTTAGAATAAAATGCGATCCTAAAATAGAAGCTAAAAAGTGTATTTTTCCACGTATCTTTCTCTGCATGATCGTGATCCTCCCACTTTTCTCTTGAGGAGAATAACAAAACTTTTTAGAAAACAACAACTTTTCTGCTCTCTGTTACAACCTATCTAGCAATATATACTTCTCACACATCTTTAAGGATTTTACAAAAAACATGTTCACGTGAGTGCAAAAAATAGAGAAAGTATTTCACGTGTCATCCCTTGTAACTTGGAGAAAATACAGGAATTTTCCACTTCATTTCTTTCTCATCCTTCATCCTCCTCGTTGTTTATCTATGTAGACTACTTTCACTAACCTTTAGCAATCTAGATGTTAAAGATATACATACTTGCTAAAAAAACTCAACAAAGCCTTTTTCAATAATTGATTAACGTAATTGTATCCCATGACTTGGGATGTATCTTGTAAAAGAGGATTTTCTTTTTCCATATTGCAAGATTACATTCTCTTGTCTTAATCTTTCCCTCTATAATCAATCACTAAAAGTCTTTTCCTTCAGGTCAACTTTCACTCGAGCTAATCCCAATTGTAATAGCATGCTTTCCAGCCATTCACTCGAGAATGTATTCTCCAAATGAGAAAACCCATTCGAAGAAATTAGGACTTGTAAAACTGCTCCAGTTTTCATGTTTCCCCATATTTAAACCTGCTACATCTTAATTGCTCAGTGGTAGAAAAAGAGAAGAGAAAAATGTTCCCTTTTATTTTCCAGACTCACGCACCCTATCAAAAAGGGGAAAAGGTGGAACACCCTGAAGGAAAGAATCTTTTGATTTATAACCACAACTGATAATCAAACCAAACATGCGAATCAACGATAACCCATATCAACATCAAGTTCTATCGAGCAATTAATCCCTTTCCACCATTTCCCCATTTCCGCTCTTGTCTCTTGTTCTGTGGCGGATTTCGTGCGTGCAATAATTAAAGAAAGGATTCTCAAAGAAGACACCGGCAACTTGGGAATCACGAGACTTATCGTGACTTGGGACTGTTAAGGAAATGAAAATGCATTTGAACTTGGACTCCCTCTTGCTTCCTCTTCGATTCGTCATTCTGACAAAAAGAAAGGGGGAAATGGCAGCTGTATTTTATTTACTTGTCTGTCTTCCAAGCAGCATTTACAGTTTCTCTATCTCAACTATCCCCAAAAAGGTTTGGAAAGGCAGGATATGACATATAGATACATTTTTCCGGAGAAGACTTGCAATACGTAATTCCACTCTAGAATATAATCTCCTTTTGATCAAAACACTCGTCGAGCTCTGAGCAGTTATGGGTATGGTATGGATAATTAACGACATTGAAATATTAATTGAACGCCAACCCATAGAATAGCTTGTAATGGATGATTAATGACAACTCCAAAAGAAGGTTTTTCCCCTTGAGGGAGAGTAGAGGAAAATGTGGAGTCTAAAAGTAGGCAATATTCTATTGTGTTTTGGTGATGCGACAATAGTTTCCTTCATGTTCCTCCATTGGTGACAATGCAAATCCAATATAAAAAATTCTGTCTTTGGAGGTATCTTTGGAAAAACTATTATTATTTTCCCATCAACTTTCCCTCCACGGCCTTTGTCTAATGGAGAAAATATGGAAAATAAAATGGCAAAGAGGAAACAGGGGTCAGGGAAGGTTATTCAAACAAAAAAAGAAGATAAGCCGTTGAAAGCCACATATTATTCTCCTCACGACATCAATGGACAAGCCTTTGTTCACTCTACAAAGAAAAAGGGAAAAGTCGTTATCCTCTCTGTCTGGAATGAGGAGGGTCTTTGAAAGAAGAAACAGCGGATGTTTATATGTGGTTATCTGGGAAACAGGAGATTCATCTTTGGAAAGCTTGCATTATGGAATAAGGCCATCTGCTCAATCTTCCAAATCCTCAAAATGAAGGATTTCTCTGAGAGTAAGCGTGCATATAAAATCAAACTGAAATAAATAAAATGACCAGGCAAAAGTCGGATCATGAGCCCATTTTTAAAATCCCGCTCTTTCCTCCCTCATTCACAAAATGAAGGATTTCTTTGAGAGTAAGCGTGCATATAAAATCAAACTGAAATAAATAAAATGACCAGGCAAAAGTCGGATCATGAGCCCATTTTTAAAATCCCGCTCTTTCCTCCCTCATTCTTTTCACCAGCTTTTAACCCTTCCCATTTCACATGTCTCAAATCCTTGAGAAAACATTTCCAGCTAAAAACCCTCCTATCTTGATATCTTTATAAAACCGGATGCCTACCATTAAAAAAATGCCCTTTCCAAATTGACAAATCTATTTGTGAAGTTGGTCAAACTAACAAAATCCAATTTCTCTCCAATATCCTCCACTCGGAAAAGTACTTGGTTCACCGAGATAATCACAAATATACAAATAAGCATTCAAAAAGGAGAAGAAAAAAACATAATCTTTATATTGAGAATTCCATTATGATAAGTAGTATCGGTCTTATTTTCCCCTTTTTTCCTCCATCGTCGTCAGACAAATTATGTATACTCTGTCTAGCTCAAATAGTAGGCTATATTTTGACAAAAACCTACGTAAATCCAGGATATAAAAGAAATATTCATTTTCAAGAATAGAATTCCCTCTATATCCTCATTCTCTCCATGTCAGGGACACATAATGTGGAGAAGATATACATGCATAATCTATCTAAAAAAACTCTTGGGACTTTTTCCTTCCTCTTCCAACTCCCAACAAACACTTGTGTTCTCAACAAACAATGTGTATTTTTCCACTCGTTTCCAACCAGCAAAAGTAAAACTCTAGTATATTTATTCTCCAGAATATTATCCAGCACATACTCACCTACACAATGCTCACATGCATAATAAGATGAGTGACTGTTGGTGTGGTGCCCACTCCCCGACAAAGATAAGGAGACAAAGTTAGACACATGCAAGGAATCGATAAAAAGCATTATATATTTTTTCCTTCATATAATTTTTTCCTCTTTCAAAGACAAAAAGAAATTTGAGCATGTGAAGGGAGAAAGTATGGAGGATTTTTATGATCCTGTAAATGGCAAAGATGTGGGGCTAAACGGGCCACTCTAGCTTTCACTCTGACTCTGTAATGGTGGGAGGGAAAGTAATAGGGAAAATGGAAGTTGTCCGTTTTTTATACTTCTCCCCATTTTTTTCTTCTCTAGATCCTCGAGAAATTGTGGAAAGTTGTAGTTATACCACAACCGGTGCTGGTCGTTGGTCGTTCGTAAACGTAAATAAGTTTCCGTGAAGAGCCGTAAAGAAGTAGAGGGGAAAAAATTGAGCTTGTGTTACGATAATGGGAGCCTTGGAAGGTTTTTCCCTTTTTTCCTTTCTTCTGAAGAGAATTGAGAGTTTTAGGGAAATTGATCTAGATCAAGGTTAGCCTGCTTCAATTTCGAGAGTGAAAAAAATAAAGCGAAAATGGTTAAACTTACACATTATCTTGAATGTTAATTAGTAAAATACCGGAAAGGGGATGCTTAGAATGTTTTTTACATTTAAAGAGAAAGTAGAATGCAAAGTGTGTTTTGTTTACTGTAAAACATGAAACGAAAGGTTTTTTGACAAGATGTTCAAAACATGATTTTTAGTATGAAAAAGGAACTCAAAGCTTGTTACAGGATCAACATTATTTCTCGAAATGTACTACAAATCCATATTATCCCAGGTTTTTACGACACTTATTTTCCTTTAAAAAACGTCTTCCCTTTTCTTACAGCGTGATAAACGTCTCAAGAAGATGGAAACATGCATTAAAAGGTATTTGCGAAAATCCACAAAGCAATAAAAATCATGATCAATGCATACAAGAAAGAAAGCTTCTTGACTTTCTTTCCACATGCTAAAGTCATTTCAATGCGAAGCATGTTATTTCCCTATTTTTCTCTTTCTCCAGCGTAGCCACACTGTAGGAGAGAATTTATCGGGAAAATGTGACCGCTGATATTGGAATGATTACAGATGTTCCTAAACATTTTCGATTCCTTCACAGCTTTCATTTTATTTTATGAGCATTTATTCCCTACATGGAGGACAAATCCAATGTGAATTTTTCTCTTCTCTATTTTCCCTCCCATGACACTACAAGTGTTGAAGCTTTGGAGAAAAAATATAATATTCAAGGCACAACTTGTACCTCAGAGTAATTACGCTATTATAGATTCCCCTCACAAAACTCCATTTTCCCTTTGTCATCGGCACTTCATTCAGAGAGATGGAATCGTCAACTAGGTCAAGTCTCAAATGTTTTCCTTTTTGAGAAAATCCCCATTAAAATGTCTCTTGGATTTTTTATCTATTTTCAAATGGGAACTTTCTCATCTATCTTGTTTTAGCTTGTAAGCCACGTCCTCCATCTCCAATTTTTTATGAAGGCTTGATACTGGACAATGATTTGAAAACAAGGGATGTCATATAATTATCATGTATTCGTGCCACGACAAGGAAAAGTCTTTTGATGATAATGACAAGGATGACGTGATGAGAGAGCATTTACAAGAAAGAAAGTCTATTTTCGCATTTTGAAAGCGCACAAACAACTTTTAATAGTTTCCCAGAATCTTTTGATGTTTGCTTCAAAAGTAAACATGGTTATATTTGTGGGAAGAACTAAGGGATCAAGTTAATTCGAGAGAGGAATTTACTTCCCCAATTATTTCTCTCTTTAAAATTCTCCCATTTTTCTTTACCTTCATTTAATTTTAAAGTGTTGTCCCTCGCTCGGTATGTACATCTCCTGGTTTCTGAGAAATGCTGTGTTTCCATTGAATTCCGAGAAGTGAGAGATTTAACCATGTTTTTATCTCTTTTATAACTCTTTTTTCATGTGGAACCGTCATTACTTATCCCTTTGATCTTTAGAATAACAATAATAATCCATCTATTTTAATGAGATCTCTTTGTGAGAGGAAATGTTATCTTTTTCGTTGGGAAACCATTGTACGAAAAGGAGAAATGTATGAAATACTCTAAATCTGCAAAGCATTGTGAGCCTTTTCAGAGGGAATATCTCAGGATGAAACTCAATTAGCTTGATACTCTCTCAAAATAAACTCAATTTAAGAGAGGAAAAAAGATACTTTATTCCATTCATCTCACTTGAGTAAATGCACTCATCTTGTCATATAATTTTCCATCATTAAATCTGGAATAAGAGGAAGATAAAAACTGAAATAAGAGCTTTCACCCATGCCCACGATGTACTTAAGATTTTTTTGATATCCCGGTTCGGGACAATTTTCTGTCACAAAAACCATACTTATTTCGTATTATCATAGTTCCCTCATGTTTTGAATTACTCCAAGTTCAACTTTCCCTTCCAACTTTCTAAGGTTTGAACATGGCTTGAAAGGAGTTTTGTGCTTATAACAATCTCTATTATTCCCATCCAACTTTCATTCACTCATTCACGAGAAGAATGCGTCAATGAAGGCTAATACAATTTTTATGCTGGGGAAAAAACCCTGCATATTAATTCCCATCCGGTTTTTCAATGAAATAGGAAAAAAATTACGTATTCAATTTCAACTCTCGTTCCCTCTCTGACGTGTTTAACATAATACTTTCCTTTTTATCTCGATGCAAAGTAAAATTTGAGAGTTGGCAGAAAAAATATTACCTGTATTTTTTCAAAATATGCTATAACCTAACTCCACATTTTTTTTTACCAACTCCACATTTCTGATTGCCAAATGTAGGAGTATTTTTTTACTGTATTGCCATGTACACACATGTTCTCATATATATTTTTTATACCTCCAGAGAAGGGAGTTGGAGTCGACATGGAAAGGGAAAAATGCTTGAGTATTTTATTCCAGTATAAGGTTCTCCATGTACTATTGTCAATATGCCCGTTTACTTTCACTCGTTCCCCTCTCACTTCTCTTCGGATACTATGTGGATGGAAAGAGAGTCTCGTAGTAAACTTTTTTCGCTCTTTTAGACCTACACATTTTTTCACATTTTCTCCACGAGCATTTTTACAGCTGCTTCTGCTCCACAGCCACTCCTTCTCTCTCATGTGGACGTTTGTTTAGAAGTAGAGAGATACCTACACATGCTTTGAAAAGTCACAGACGGAAAATATAAAAATATATATAAAAAATATACATGTATGTATATATTTATAAATATATTTCAAGAGTGTAGTCTCCCCCCAAAAAATATATTAGCATATTATGCTTTTTCACTTCATGAGCAAATTTTTTATATAGGAATTATTGGAGTGTGGTGAAAGCTGTGGAAAATGCATTTTTATGGATTTTTTTTCTTCAAAAAAATTAAGGATTTAGAAGAAAAAACGTATAAATTTCACATCCGTTAAAATTTTGCGGAGGGAAATTAGACAAGTGGAAAAGAATAAAAAAAAATCAATAGTCTTTATATTTTTTCTACGATGGGGAAAAGGCTTGAAAGAGCTTAGCTCCCTGTGCGAATCTATAGTAAAAAGATATTTGTACACAGACACACATGCCCGTATAGATTTTTATTCGTTCACAGAAAAAACCCAGGCCAGAGTAGGAAGAGAAGAAACCGGGACATGACAGAGTAACTTCTTTTCCTCTCCTCTGCGGATGCAGACATTGAGAAAGAGATGGGAACTAAGGAAAGGGGAAAAAAGAAGCTCGTCATCGTGTGAGCAAGTGTGACTCTGTCTATCAGCTGAGTAATGGGAAATGTCCCGTCCTACTACAAGTTTACTTATACTCCTTCCCTAACAAAGTGGAGAAAGAAGAAATACCCAATGTGGAAAAAGGAGTTAAAGTAAATACACCTTGTGTGGCATGGCACGGCTCTCTCCTTTTATTCATTTTTTTACCTGTATGGCTTCCTGAAGAAAAATTCCTGTGCATTCTAAGCTTCATTTATCATTCCTATTTGAAATACGAGAATAGGATATACCAAGACAAAGTATTAAGGTGGAGCATACTTCCGGAGAATTTATTCTATGGAGAAATATTATTGCCAAGGTTGAACATATAAAAATTCATGCAAAAGCTAACACACACAGGAAAGAAACGAGACAATGGGTCTCACAAAGAAAAGCTTTTCTGCTCTTTCACAAAAGACATTTTTTTCACCGTGGGAAAAGCTCATAATGTGTGATCCTATTTCCACCATTCCTCTTTTCTTTCCTACTCTCCTTCAATTTCCGTTGAAGCTTTCCACCTTTCCAGCTTGATATGCAGAGACGCACGGAAATACAAGGAAATATACACATGAGGGGAATCACAGCCGTGGAAAAAAGGATGAGATTGGGTTGATGCAATTACTTAGAAATGTCGCTTACAGCTACTTTCCTTTGGTGAGTGTGGGGCAAGAGGAAAAATAAAAGGTAAGGTAACATTATACTTTTAAGAATGACATTCGTTGAGATGCACAAGTTGGGGAAAGTTGAGTGAAATAAAAGGCTGATGGGATCCAGATGATGGGACAAAAGAATAATAGAAATAGAGATAAAGAGAGAGAGAGAGAGAGAGATTGAGAAACTCACGTGGTCTGGACTGGATATTTTGTACACTCAACTTCTTCTCCTCCGGATGGAAAAGTCTTTTATGGAGAGATGATAAATGTGTGGTTTTTTGTTTACTGAGGTGAGCAACTTTTGACAAAAGTTACTATTTTGAATAGCTAAAGAGCTCTCGTCAAGAGGGGAAAAAACTCAACTTTTTCTGTTTGAGCAAAATTTTGCACCTGTTTTTTCAATGTTCTTTAATAGTTTGTGTTCCCCTTTTTTGTTTTCCTTCTTATTACAATGTTTCTGTTTGAAGATTTGCAGAAATTTGACAAGAAGTCACAAAATCACTCACAAAGTTGATATTATATTTGTGTCACTTGGAAAACAACAAAATTGTCACACTGGAAGGAAAAGGTGTAATTATTCCTGGACAGGAGAGTAAATAATTCCTTAGATTTTTCGGTTTAACCTTCCTCCCTCAAAATATAACAGGTCTGGGGAACCTTACAGGGTAAAAAGGTTAAAAAGGAGAAGATTCTGGAGGGAAAATAAAAAATACTGGAAAGAGAGAAAAGGTTTCCGCCACAGCTTGCAAGCCTTAAGCGGAAATTTTCTTTATTTTTTCCTATCCTCCACACAATTTTCAAACTCCGAAGGGAATTCAATAAATTTTTCTCAAGTCTAGACTAGATTTGTTGTCAACGACAAAAATATCAAATATTTCGTATATCCTTTTCTCTATCACTTTTCCCCCAAACTCGTTCTCAACTTTCTGTCAATTCCTCCCCAATGTTGCTATTTTTTAGAGAATAATTTAGAGCTGATGATTCCACCAACACAGCCACATACGTACTACCAGTAATAATACTAATGTCTTGGGAGAGGTATCAACGAGCGGAACCATGCTGCAGCATGAGAACCCCGCACACACACGGAGAAAAAAAATCAACTGGAACACACCACCACTGGAGCATTTTCTCCATGCTAGATATATTTTTCTTAGGGGAAAAATATTAAAGGGAATATACCCCGTGCATTTTCTCTTTAACTCTCAAAAATTACAAGACCCAAGACCATCCACTGTTTATAAAATGGGAAGGAGTAAGTGTTGTAGTCAGCAGTTGGATTCATTCCTCCTAGCATGCCATAATATTACGTGAAGGATACACACACACACACACACACACATACACACACTTTTTTGTCTTTGTCTTTGTTATACAGCGAGAGAAGAAAAAAAATATTTTTTTTACTATTTTCTCCCTATATATCCCATATAAGCTCAAGCATTACCATGCTTCCACCGATTAGAGAAAGAGAAAATGGGGAAAGCACATGGGATAGATATGGGAGGATATTGTATACATGTATTTTCATGGAGGAAATGGATATAAAGAGATTTTTTTCTACTACGATATAAACATAGGAGTCTCGTAGTAGAAAATAGTAAAATAGGAGGATCCCTGTGTACAACAGAGACTGAGTGGAAAGCGCAAGGCAGTAGACTACAAGACGGGAGCAAGTTCATCATCAATATCAACACATAACACACACATGGACACAGTTGGGATGGGCTATCCTCCATGTAATATTCGTATAACAGGAAAAAATGTATAAATATGGGCGTATATAAAGGAACATGAAAGGGTATAAAAGAATATATGTACATTTTCTTATTCAACTTTTCCCGAACTCCTTTCACTCCTTTTGTAGGCTTGGAGCTGCAAACATGGAAAATCCCAAGTTTCATTTTTCCCCTCTCTCTCTCTCTCTCTAAACATGTGTATATACGTGTGTGGCTCATTTCAAAAGAGAAAAATTCTTTTCCTCGTATATACTCTCCTCGACGTTCAAATAGAGGTAATATGAATGTCTATATTTTTTATGGATGCATCATCATCATCAAAGGAGTGGATGGGATATGGTGTGTGTATACATTGTACAATTTTTTCCCATGTTTTTCTCCCCTCTTTCTCTATCTCTGGTGGAATGTGGTGCATAATCCGGCGAGGAATGTAAACCTGTATAATGCTTCCGTTTTAGGGGACACGTTTCATTCTTATATTTCATCAACGTATACTCCTCCACTTTCTACACACGTATTTTTTTACGCTAGTCAAACCTTAACACTCGTTCATATTTTTCCCCTCTTAGGAATACCCCTGGTCCTCCGTTGACGGGCTAGTTTTTGTTCCATGCAATATCTACATTGTGAAAATTCTCATCGATGCGCTGAGTGATGCATGTATGGTGCAGAATGGAAACTCTTTCGTGCTTTGTGGGAGATGGTACGTAGAAAAGAGAAAAACATCTTTGTAAACGATATGAACACACAGTTACATATACCAAGAGATATTATATAATCGTTGAATTCTCCTTTGAAGCTCGGTATGCATTTTCTTGTAAACTAAAAGTGATAAAGGGATAGTTCGCTTTGGCTCTAATGCCATTTTCCAAACTGGTGCATGATACTTGCCAACATGGAATCCCTTGTACGCTCTTTTACGCTAGTTGCCACTTACTATTTTTTTAACGTGCAAAACTCTCTCTTTCTCCAAAGAAACTTTCATCTTACCGTCTTAACTTTTGTAAAAGGGTGTAGTTGTGTGTGTGTCTGAGAGAGAGAGAGGAAAAGCTCTTCCTGGAGAATTTTTTGGGGAAAAAGATATATATTATCTTGTAAGGATGTCTATCTAGACATAGTTTCACTGGATATTACCTCATTCTCCTCCAACTGGGACAAGAAAAGGAAAGAGTGAGAAGTGGTGGAATACAGCTGGTCTACTGTGGTCTTTTATATTTTCTTTTATATTATATTATATATATATATATATATATACTTCTTGTGTATATTTTCTCTTCCTCTCTCTCCTCCTTCCTCCTCTTCTATTCTTTGAAATAGTTGGAACAGCATCTACAGCGAAGAAGTATCGATCATCCTATTCTCTTATATGCGGAGAGAAAAGACCTCGAGTTCTCTGTAGTTTTCCACTTTTCCTCTCATATGACTCCTGCTGTTCCGCTCTGCTCTTTCCAGCTTTTGTTAGTGCCTCCACTGCACCAAAAACTAGAAAAGAAAAAGAGAGAGAGAGAGAGTTTCTGTCTACATGCAAGACTCTCCTTTTTGCTGCAGTTTATCTCCTCCATGCCTTTTTTTCTTGTATTTATTCTTGTGGCTGTGAGTGAGTATGCTTGAGATGAAGTGGGATTTTTGCACAGATGAGGTTTTCCCTTTTCAAGAATGAAAACAAATTGAAAAAATGTTTAGTTAAGAATACAATGCTATTCATAGATATTCAAGGGAAAGTGCATACGAGGATTTTTTTGACAAAATTGCAATTTTATGCAGATGAGAGGATGACAAGAAGTTTTGTGTTTTCCCCTTTTGACAAAATGCATGGAAATGAATCCTCTTCAAATTCATTGACTTGATGTTTCCCTAGAAGAAGAAAAAAAAATTGGCAAATAATCCAACTCGTCGTTTTCTCCCCTCCAGCTGTGTCTATTTCCAATCAAGCTTTTTATTTGCTTGTCTCCAGCTTGACTCTATTTATTCCTGTGGTTGGTTGAATAGCTATTGAAAAAAGGATGAGTCTGGATGTTGAAGTTGTTTGGGAGATTGGGTGAGAGGAAATTCCTTTCATGACAGAAAACCTCTTTTGCATCGTCTAATGAGAGCATTGTACACAGATTGGTTTTTCCCCTTTCATCAGCACAAAATCATTCTCTGACTCTGTTGGAATGAAAAGAGGTGCAGAGTCAGCGTCACTGTCGGTAACATCAAGGAGAAAAGAGCAAGCTTTATATTTTTTCACATGTGGTGCTCGAGTATGTCGAGATGCTGGATGCCTTATGGGCTGAACAAAGATCAAATTTCATGGAGAAAAGGAGAAGGCGCGAGAGAGAGCTAGAGAATTTATTTTTTCCAGCTTTCCTTTTTCCCAGTTGAATATATAGGTTAATTTTGAAAGGATTGATGTTGCTCGCTTTTTTTCTATCTGGTAGTATTGATGCCAATCCAAAAAAAAGATCCTCTAGTCCCCTGGAGGAATATCCAGTTTGGTGGTGTCGATTCTCCAGTTTATTTTTCAACAAGATGCTCCTATTTTACCTTTCTTCCTGATGCAGTTCCTCTAAGATGAAATCGAGCAAGAAAAAAGAAAATTACGATGGGAAGATGTGGGAAAAAGTCAACATGAGAAAAAGGATATGCATATAGTAATAGCCGGAGAGCTTTCCACATCATAGTCCATAGTACACACTGTATAACTCCTCTACATTTAAATACGAGCTTTCAAACATACATTTTTGTGAGAATTTTCCATCCTACCATTTTTTAAAGTTTATCATGTTTTCTCCCCCCACCTCCCATCAATACCCTGGGGCAATCACCTTCCACCATTTTCACGTTCCACCTCTTTGCAAAATCTACTTTGGGATAGCTTCAATCCTTTGAATATGAACTAGAGTGGAAAAAAAACCTTGGGTTATGTTTTCCAATTCCATGCCACTCACAACACCACTGGCTTGAAAAGTTTTTTTTGTTGATTCTTGATGGAATACAAAGTTTAACTGGAAATGCTTTGAGAAAAACAATCATGGGGAATGGTCTAAATTAACAGAAAAAAAGAATTTCCCTGTGTCCTCTGCAATATCCAAAATTGACAAAAACATATATACAAAATTATAATCCGTTTTGAAAGCCTACACTTTTTTTAGCATGTTTCCAATACAAAGTTTCAACTAATTTCAACTTGAGAACTTTTATTCTTTGTCCAAAGTCAAAAACTTTTTTGTAATAAAGCCCCCGTCGATGAGTGAAAGGGGAAACTTTGAACCTTTGTTTATTTCGCTACTTAAAAACAAAAAAAAACTTACTCATTTTGATTGTTCCACAAGGAAAGTGACTTAAAACTTTCAAACTTTGAGAAAATGCGATGGATAACTTGACTAGACTAATTTATCAAAGAGTGATTTTCATACAAACTTTCCTTTTACCAATGAATGATATCTTTTGTTTAGACTTTAACGTGTAAACATTTCAAGGAATAAAACACGTCATATCATGTTCCAGATGAGTTTATGCGTTTGCCCTTGATACAAAACAGAAAGCATTACGCTTTCACTTGAACAACATGTATGAGTCTCTCATTAGGGAAATGTTTGTAAATAAAAAATAATATGACATTTTATCCTAAAAGTTTCCCAATGAGACTTTCTATTGTATCCCATTCCCCCCCAAAAAAAACTTTCAACATGTCAGATATTCCTTAGAAATATAAAAACAGGAAGAGGATATGTTTTTGTTTTCGTTACTTTATCAAAAGTGCACCTCATATAGGTACATGACAGGAAGTGAGTATTCAATTCCTTGGAAGGAATAAAACTTTTCCTTTTCTTTGGGGATTTTCTTACAAAAAATAACCTCTAAAGACAACGCATTACTTTGTCTAGGGTAATCAGCTTAGGGATATTAGGCTGGGGAAAAGATGACAAATCAGGAAACTGAGGGATTTGTTTTGTAATGTTTGCGAGTTTTTGAGAGAGAAAATGGTAAGAAAAATAAAATCCATTTATTTTCTTAGTTTTTTGTTAGTGTTAGCATATTTTTTACAATAATTAAATTAAATATAAAAAACGATTTGTTACAGCAACAACTCTTGAGTGTCGCAATACCCCTAAAAATTATAAAATGTTTGAACTCCCGCGATTTTCTTGGCTCCTTGTACTTTTACGAGTAGCGGCTACTTTCGAATTTAAGAAGAAGAAAAAATTCAAATCCTGATGGTATGAGTCGTGAAAAAATAATTGGTTGGAAGTTCACCTTCCTTTTTTCTTCTCATGCCGGACACAATTAACAGACTGGATTTCCTTAGGTGATCCTAATCCTAGTTATTTTTTCTGATGATATCCGCCATATTTGGGGTGACTTTTGCTTCAATAATTTTGCCAATTTCCGTCCTCATTTTTTTCCCAGTCGTCTCCCCTCAACTATTTCTAATGATCTCTGGTTATTTTTTTCTGAAAGTCTTGTCTTCATGGACGCTCATTGTAAAAAGTTGTCTAAATTTGGGCCTTGCTGTTGAAATAAAATTCCGAGTTTTGTAACCGACTCTGTAGAAGTTGGAGTAGGATCTGTGGGAATCAAGAAAAACATCCACTTTTTTGCTCAACTCTCATATATCCTTTTTTTAAAGGGAAACACATAGTTTCCATTCCCTCGTCTGGATATGACTTCAAAAGGAAAGAAAATACTTGTGGCAACAAGATCCCAGATGAAATGACAGTTGTTGAGGAATGAATAAAAAAGGAATTTCACGAAGAATGCACAAAGTATAAAAAAGTTTTAAAATGGGGAGTTCCACGCAAGAAAAAAAGTTGCAAGTGAACAACACTACAAGAAGAAGAAAAAGAAAATCCTTTATATCAATATCAATCCAGACATCAGAGAGAAAAAGAAAGAAACAAGATTATGGGAAAGGATAAGGCTAGAATGCCAACATCTCTAGAACATTCTTTTTTCATGGAAGGATGGTTCTTTTAAAATGATTTCTACAAATTAAAATTTCACCTTGAAAAGTCTTTAAATTTTAATTTTTTTTCCATGAATTAAATTCGTTGATAAAAAATCGAATTTGCATAAATTGCAACCAACAATTCCTTTATAAAAAATGCACGAACCTTTCTCCAAAGAGAAAACTGTAGCTTGTGACGTTTCCAGAAGCAATTCAAAAGAGTGAGCAAGAACTCATAAAGTTTGGACTAAAAGTGAATATAGCGTGTGGGAAATAGCTAATTTTCCTAAACAACAGATTGCATTAGACAGAAAACACATTAATTTTCAAGAGGATACACTACCCTCTCTTTTCAGAAGAGAAAATACATGGTGAAAATAAAGAGTTCGTGTTTTTAGCCAACTAACAACGTGCCAATCCTCACAAGAGGAAAAAAAGTATATCGAAAAGTCTCCAGGTTATTATTTACTAGGGAAATTTATCACTATGCATTTTTCACATGCAACTTACACTCCAGCCTTAGCCATTTTGTAACATGAATATATTTTTCATCAAAGAATGGATGCAGTTCTCTTTTTCTCTAAGGACAGAATTTGCACATAATTTCAAAAACAAAAAAATCCTAAATGAGCATTTCTCTCTAGAAAATCAACCCATCCTAGTAACGCTTTTCTCTCGTGATACATATAATTTTGCTTTCTCCAAAATAAATAAAATATTCCTTGGAGAGCGAAAAACGTTCTTTTAAAAGTCTCCCTTCAACATTTCAGCTTGGGATTTATCCCCACCATTTTTTCTCTTGGTTCTTAACCCTGTAAAGGATTTTGAGGCAGTTCAAGTTTGGAATGTTGTCGTAAATAGGATTCCTCTCACATTCAAGAATTTCCGGGGAAAAAAATCCTAGACTGAAACAAATATATAAACTTTTTTTCCACATAGTTGCCCCATGAACGAGGTCAGAGTCTGTGTTTTGACCTGGTTTTACGAGCTTTTGCTTTTTTCTCCAGAAAGGAATCTCCTTTTTTACTACTTTTTCTTTCTCCTAAATAAAACAATATGGAGGGAGGAGAGAAAAAGGGGAAAAAATTGATGAGTGCAACGTGAGCCTTTTCTCTTTTTCAAATATTTTTTTACACCCTGTTTTTCTTCAAGTGGCAGTGGCTAGTAAATGAATGCACGTGGAGAATAGAGAGTAGAAACTTTATCTTTATGGCTTTTTTCTTTTCTACATCATTTTCCCGATTGGACATGATGATCTACCCTTTCTACACGAGTTTACTGGGCTCAACACCAAAACATGATATATCTGTTGTGTGGAGAAAATAGTGAAAGTTTTCTAGGTTTTATACTTGACTACCACCATCACCTTGAAGCACTGTCTCGAGCTTCATCATTTGATCGATTTCCCTTTGAGTTAAGTTATTTTGGAAAAATTCAATTTTCCTTTATACGAGCATAACAATGAGTTGCTTTTAAGTGAAAAAGGAGACAAGGGAAGAACCCTTGAATGCATCCTGTGTTTTCGCTTTTCCTCATAAATGTTACATGACTTTCTGAGTATTTATCAAGTTGCTTTGACTTTCAATACACAGATGGAAAGGAGAGACATACTCTAGTTTTCCAATGCTTGGAGAAAGCAAGAGAAAGGAAATGAATGAAACATGGAAAATGGAAATAATGGAGATAATAATGAATGGAAGTTCGTTTTTGAACTTTCTCTCTTGATGGAAGAGTAAGTTAATAGATGAAACATAATCGAATTTCTCCACTTGAGTGAAATGATAAAGGCTAGCGAGAGGAGAAGAAGAGACTGGACAAAAAAACTTACCCGGAGTTGTGCTTCTGAAGAGAGAATGAGATACGAAGAGAGAGAATAGGAATAGTCCACTACGGAGATGAAGGATCTCTTCACGTTCTTTGTCCAAAGTGAGCTTGTGGACCTGCGGGTTGACGTCTTCTCTGAAACTGAAGCCCAGGCCGGGGTCTTCCTCCAGAAGGAAGCAATCTAGGAGGAGAATTCTGTCTCCTGATGGATTTATCTTCTCCACTGGAGAATCTACTAACGGGGGAGGATACTGGAGGGGGTGGGACTGCTGCGGGTGGCTGTTGGGAAGGGGAGTTTGACCCATTGTCTTGATTTATTGTTTGCCAAATATCCGTGAGAAGAGTGAGGGAGAGCTTATCTGGCGCTGTGGATTCTTCCGCTGCGTCACTCTCTTTTCTTTCTTGGTTATCTTCTTCAACCTCATATTCATCAACTTCATCTCCAAGTTTACCCCCATCCTCTGTTTGATCTACTACCTCCTCCATAAGTTCGTCCTCATCCTGGAAAAAAATCAAAAAGAAAATAAATAAACTGGCAAAAGAAACCAACTCACTTTTCCCCTATATTTTGTCCAATTGTCAATATTGAATTGTCTGCCTTCGTTTTTATCCTATTTTGTTTGGAAAAAAACGAATCCAGTATCCCTGCCACACGCAAACACTCATCCATTATCTATCCCTCATTTTCTCTGAGAAAGCTCTCAATTTTTTCTATTCTATTTTAGACCCATTTTTTCCTGTAAAAAAGAACTCTTTTCTACATCCGGATATGTATATCTGGAGCTAAAGCTGGAAAAGCGTATTTTCCCCGAGAATGAGATCAAACAGTCAAAATGATTCTTGAGTGGCATCGGCTTGCTTGAATTATTGATCAAGTACAGAGCCCAACTCCACATGACAATGACATGAGGGAAAATGATTGTGTGCTTTTCTCTTTTAATGATAGACACTAACTACAACTACGGGTATTAGAGGTGCACATTCTACTCGAAGGATATGGCTGGACACATTTGTGGTTTTGGGGATTTTCCCCTTTCTCTCTGCAAATACATCATTTAGTAATTTGTGTAGGTGCATTTAGCCTTTAAAAACTCTCTCTGGGAAAGGGGAAAAGACGTGATAGCAATTTGAGTTGGAAACGTAGCTGCTGTTGATGGGTTTCTTATTGAATTTTTAACAAGGCCAAAAAAACTACTCTTTTCGTTGCCAAAATGCTTAGGAAAACATGGGGATTCGGGGCATCTAGTCAAAATATCGAATTAACTCGACTGACCTAAATTTTCCAGAGGGACAAATATGCATACCGTGCTCCATGGATGAACGGTTTCCTTTGATAAGATTGCTTTTGAATAGCTTGTAAATATAATTGGATGAGGATCCTCGTAATGATAAGTTTAACTAACCAACATTCTCTCAATTGTGATAGCCATACACATGTAACAAAAACAAGGTGAGAAGGGACTCTCTCAAGCATAGCTTGTTTTTCTCTTGAACCATAATTAAGACAAAATTCTTTTTATTGTCGTAATTAACTTTGGGAGAAGAACCGTATAGAATAAATAGAGTTAACTTCCCTCCATCATTTTTTGGGTACAAGTTTACAAGTTTCAGGGGAGATGAGTCACCGGGGGGAAAATATGTATTCCTACCAGGGGCACATTTTCAGATGAAATTGTCATGTTTTCTCCTCCCTGGGAAATAATTGCGTTTCCGCTAGGCATCAAGATTCCGCCGAGGGAAGGTCTAATTTTGATTAGATTCTCTTCTGAAGATGACATTTCTTCTTGAGATGAGAAAGAGCTGAGTCGGACTTGGCTTCCTTTTCCATAAGGCTCTGGAAGTGTAATGGAAAAATGATATTTTCTCCAGAAATCATATTTAAAGCTGAGAAGTGCATTAAATTCTAGCTAATTCCATAAACTACAGGCTACACTTCCGCCCACGTCTTGCGACAAACTTTGAGGTAAAAAAAGTATTTAAAAAAAACACTCTCCTTTGCCTCATCCCGTTGTGAGAAAAAAACGTACCGATTAAAGGCGACAATTCCGCCCAACTAGGTTTCTCTGTGAGCTTACGTCGCAAATCTGGAAAATGAGCTTGCTCCCCTTTGTTTACTTTTTCAGGTTGTTTGAGCAAGGACGATGGTGCCGATGCCGAGTCTGGAGTTGAGATGATTGTAATCACAGGAGAAGAATGGGAAGTCAATAGATCTTTCCTGGAATTGATAGGAGAGCGTCCGGCTGGCAAAGTGTTTCTTCCACTTTGCAAATTACTCCCTACCCCGCCAGGAGCTTTGCGAATGGGAGGTGGCTGTAAAACAGGAAGTCGTTTGTGGGAAGATGGAAAAGGAAGGTGGATTGGAGAGTGACGCTGATGTTGTTGACCATAATAAGGATAATGTTGATGATGAGGATGTTGTCGGAAGCGGGGAAAGTTGAAAAGTTTTATAGCATCGTGAAACGGGAAGCCTGACTGGAGCCTTTCATTTGGAAAGGGGAAAGATTGAAACGGACTTTTTCCAGAGGATGGACCTAACCCTGGAGATAGAAGTGGAGAAGAAAGGGCTTTCTCTCGGGGACCTTCTTTCTGCTTAGGATAGCTTCCTCCTGTATGGGGAAATGGTATTTAAGGAATTGGATACTGCCATGGAAAATTGGTTTTTTGATGAGATTAAATTAAAATTAGAGTGTAGAGAGGAAGCTTGTTTTGAGGCACTGTTTTGAGTGCCTCTTTCAAAACTCTGATTCAATTTCATTACCAATATTTACAAGTAATTGAGACAAGGGAAATTTCCGCTTTCCTGGAGTGAACTCATGTCCCTGGGAAGTTGACGAGGATCCAGGGTTGTTTTGAGAGGGGAGTTGTACTGCTTCTGAGAGTGGGGCAAGGGAAGCCTGTGAGAGTTAAATGAATGAGGATAATTATATCCTGCAAAAATGAGTTACTCATTTTTATAAAATAGAAAGCCTCAGAGTGATTTGATTTCATATTTCCACTTTTTCCACAGGACGTGTTTAATTACAAGGAAATTGGCAAATATCACGAGTGTAATTAAATCCCATTCTATAAAAATTAATTAGTTTGTCTCGAGAGGAAATGGAGCCGTTAGTAAACCTCATTCTGTGTTTTTGTGGGAAGAGGGAAAATACAAAAATTGTGACTGGAAACAAAATTTCATAAACGAGAACACCACATAATTCACTTATTTTCTGTAGAAGAAGGTAGAAAAAACTTTCTCCACAGTTCACCAACTTTACCTCGAAAAAAAACTCGAAAACCGAACAACATCTTTTAAATGACGCAGTGAAACGCACAGAGTGGAACGTAACCATCGATAAAAATAAAATTGGGAAATAACCTGCTTCTGCTTTTGGCCACCTGGGAAGTTTGTGGAAACATTGAATCCATCAATGTCCAATGGGGAAGGACGGAAAACAGGGCTGAAAGTTTCATAAACAGGTTTCACCTCATCCACCACCTTACTCACTAAACTACTTTCTCCAGTAATGCTTCCCTCCATCATCATCATCTCGGGAATGTTCTCATCACTGCTATTATCATGATCATCATCGGGAGCAGAAGGATTGTCGTTATTAGAGTTGATCGCTTCTGTCCTTCCAGGCTCAAGAGTTGCTTCACCAATTATCCTTCCAGACTCAGGCCCTACATGTTTCCTCTAGTGTGACGATATAGATTTCATTTTTTTTTCGTAAAAAGAAAATCATTCTCTTTCATGAGACCAACATGAGGGCCATTACAGCAAGAAAATTGAGGAGGAAATGGTTCAAAGAGGGAGAGGGAGGAGAAAAGTACCGTCATCATCATTGCTGGAGGAGTCATCAGTGTTTATATTTGTTGTTGAAATAATGATATCAAGTGGGAAACTCGTGCAATGCAATTTATTTTAAATCTTTTACACTTCCCTCCATACTGGACACTTTTGTGAGGATTTGTGAAGCAGAAATGGAGTAAACAGATTTAAAGATCAATGGGAAAAATCAAAGGATATTTGTTTTTTCAAAAAAGATTGGCATTTGAAATAGAGAGGCGAGATAAATGACACAATGGAAAGGAATAAAGGAAATAAAATAAAAGGGTATGAGTTTCTATGTTCTAGATAAAAATACATAGTTAAAGTTTCTTTAAAGGCTAGACTAAGGGAGTCTCCTATAAATAATAGTTTGCTTGTGTATATCACACAAAGAAATAATAAAAATTAGAGGTTCTCCAGGCTCGCATTGCATGCACAACTAAGCACGCGTAAAAGCTGTGAGCTCAAGCGTATCATGCTATTTCCACTGGGTTATTTTCAAAACGCTGTTTTCCCTCTTGTACATACATATTTATATATTTTTTTTAAACAGAGCTATCCCTTCCCAGTGTAAATAGGGTAGAGGGAAAATGTGAAAAAAGGATGAAAAAAAGTGGTAATGGGGGAGAACGAGAAAAAAAGGGAAAAAAATCTCTCAATTCTCTCTATTTTCACCCATACCACCAAATACTCTAGTAACATTTTCCAGCTGGAGAAGCTCACCCTTTCTCTCACTCTTTCTCCAGCCTTAGTGTATAACATGGCTTAAAGGAGCTTGGCAAAATGGAGGCTTTAATTTTCCTGGTGATAAGATCTGGACAAAGCCTAGTGATCAAGGGAACATGACTCAAAATCAATACCGGTGGGACTATAAATATTACACTCTGCATGTTCTCTCCATTCCAAAGAGTGAAATCAACTTGGTAAGCAAAACGAACCAAGATATAAAAAAAAGGTTAGAGTTAGATCGCAAGTAGAACCCCCACGGGCTGCAATTTTTTTCCTTCTCTTTACCAACTCCAACTTATAGCGTAGCAATGACTTTTTCCAACGTCTTTTTCCTTTTCTTTACTTCCCTCTGCTGACTAAAACAAAAACTGTGGGGAAAAAAAGGGAAAAAGTAGCAACAAAAGAAAGATTTTCTTCTTCTTTCTTTCTAGAAAGACAAGGAAATGAAAGGTGGAAAGTGTGCAGAAAAAAATCCTGGCTAGCAGTTTATTGTCCTTGAGAGTAAAATCAGCTTGGACTATTATCCTCCTCGAGGATAAGTGAGGATGATAACGACGCCCAGAATGGAATTGATGTTATCCAGCGATGATAAAGGAAACACAAGCTATAAAACTTGAACTTAGCCATTTCACAATAATGATTGTATCTAACCTCATTACATGGAGAAAGAAAAGAAGCCTACTTGGAAATCTGACGAAAGGCAATCCCTTCTATTGGAGGAACTCATCGGAGAAAATAGTAATTGGGGAAAGAGAAGGAAAAAAAGAGGAAATGAAGGAGGAAATGCTAACAATGGAATTATGACTAGAACCTTCTACCACAATTTTTACAAGGGATAACGGCAATGATGATAATAACGGTGACAGCGGAACATGACGGTATACTCGAAAAGGGGGAATTAGGAAGCACTACGAATTTCTAAGAAGGAGCACTAGTGGTGATGCTTGAGAGAAAAAAATGCTCTAGAAAACAAAAAACGTTCTACAAGGTACTTTTTTTACTTACTTACTTTCGCTACGAACAACTCAGAAATATATACTAGGATAATAGACTACACAGCTGTTACAAAATAGCCGTTAGTATAGTAACTAGTTTACGCTCTAGTACAAAAAATAGAATTAGTTACAATTAATGCAAATCCCAAAATGACATAAAATTAAATGCAATGAAGAACAAAGGAGTTTTTGTCTGGAGGAGGAAAAAATTGCAAAATGCTTCAGCTTTTTTGCACAAGGTGAGGATTTTTTTCCGAGAGAGAAAGGATCACATTTTCGCTAATGATATTATTAAATTACATTATCACACTAGGATGGAAAAAGTTGAGGGGGAGAGGATGTTCCACACAGAGAAAAAAACTGTCAAAGGATATTTGGATGCATATATGGCCATCAACATATTTACCACTTAGCACTACTACAGGATAATGTAATATTTTGGAATTAGTTCTTCTCTCCAAATAATACTTTTTCCTGGAAAACATTTCACCATATAGTTACATACTTGTTAAAGGAGTACCCTGCAACCGTGAAAACAAATCGGAGAGATTGTGGCGGGAATAGAGAGTTTCCATGGGAAATTTTCATACTTAAACTAAATTAACTAATGTACTTACTATGCTAGTGTAATCTACTTAATTCATAAACCGTTGTCAAAGGCATGTACTACATTAGTGTTAGCTATTTGTAAGCTAGCTAAATACTAGCTTTTTGTGAGCTGCAGACACAACTACGCTAAAACTACTGGGAAAAAATTACCATTAAGTTTATAAATGCGCTAAAGCAATTTCGTCCTAATTTTGAGGGCATGGTGTTTATCATGTGATCATTTTGTATTCGAATATTTTCAGTGTGTTGTTGTGTACGATGATTTGTTTTCCTGGTTTCAAATGACATTAAATGTTGAGCTTGAAATAAGAATTAGTTACTTTTCCTTACTTGACTTGCTGGCTTAGGGAGTTGTAAAGGTTGTGAGTCAGGTTGTGACAGAGCTGTTGAGAGTGGAGTTGCTTCTCGTTGGGAAGGAATTTCCACGGGAGGATCATGACTACAAGAGGATTTTTCTGTGGAGTTGCTACATTTGGAAGTGGTAGTCAGAGGTAGCGACCCTTCGGCCTGGTCTGCTCTTGACGGCTTGTCTTCCTCTTCTCGGTGTAGTGCCCCTTGAGTTGGTGGCCCGGATCTCTGGAATGATTCAGAGGATTTCATGTCAATTTCACTTTTTCAAGTGGATGCTTCCAATTGGAAAAGAAGCAATATTGGATGGTGGTAAGGTGGCGTTCATAAAGAACGTTACTAAAATGGAGGAGAGGATTTAAGAAGGAGAAAAAAGTAATAATTTATTTTCAGCGTAGAGGATGAATAGGGGGCGAATGGTATACGTTATTTATGAATGGTGCCGCTCATTTTCCGAAAATAAATAAAACTATTTCAATACCAGAGTAAAAGTGGGAAAAAGGCTAAAAGGTATGGAAAATGGGAATCCACGAGGATTTACTTTCTCCAGGTTTCCTCCACATTAGCATAGTCATGTAAAATATTATGAGTATTACACCACGATCTACTTTTTTCTTGCAAGAGAGGCAAACACACTGAAAGGATATTTTCTTTTAAGTCTGTTCTCCGTTCCGGTTATACGGGAAAATAAGTATGAAAAGAGGAACCCCGCCGGTGAGAAAATAAAGAGGGAAGCTCTAGCAATGAATGGGAAATAAGGAAGAAGGAAAATGTAGGCTGAGAAGAGAGGGATTCTCTTGATCCCTTTATTATTTCCACGCACCTGTGCTGAGGATTGAAGAGGAGAGTTTGTGGGCTCATCCATCTTCTCCATTTCATACAACCCGTCATTCCCCCGGATGGTCCGGAACCGCTTCAAGTTTCCTCCATTTCCATTTCTTCTCCCTTTCGGAAAGAGAAAAGAAGGTGGTGGGAAAAAGGGTTGCTTTTGTTCTCTCTTGGGAAGATTTCTTGTCCAACTTTGTGGACTAATTCTTGATCCAGAATCACCTCCCGAGGAATGCATCATAGGGATATTGTGAGGCGGAGGGATTTCCAAATATTTTATGTTCTCTCCACCTCCCACAGAGGGACCAAGGTCGGAACGTAGTTGGGAAGGAGGGAAGCGAACTAAATTTGGATTGTGGCCTGGGATATGAGAACCCATTTCCCCAAATTCTGAATGCTTCTCCCCATGTGTGAGGTAGGACATTTGAGTGTTCACTCTCGTGATTGGGGGAGCGCCTGTGCTTGCGTAAACAATGGAGTGCATAGGGATCCCTTCGAATCGAATAGGATGATGTACCAAATGGGCTCTATTTCCTCCAACATAATAGTCCGACTTGTAGGAGTTGGCTGGTCCTGACGTCAAAGCTTGAGGTTGGGAAGGGCCTTGGCGTCTCATCAAGTGTCCATCCTGAAGTGTACCTAGTTGATGATACGTGGCCGGGGCGTAAGCTGTCTGAGTTTGCATTCTATTTCCAGTGTTATAAGCTACACCTCCTCCTGCCCCACTTTCCATAGCCATTTGGAAGAAGGGTGCACTATGTGGAAAGTGAAAGGCTTCCGGTTGCGCCGCCATTGAAACAAGGGTATGACCTTGTGGAGTGTGAAGACCTTGGAGGGGAGCATATTGCTGAACATTTCCATCCTATTAATCACCCAATATCAACAATGACAACTCAAACAGAGAGAAATAAAATAAAAGTCACCAAGCAAAAAAGCAACCTGTCATGTGTCCCGCAACACAAAAGGAGGAGAAAAACGTGCGGAAACTTTTTGAGCTAAAGCGAACTAATAAAAGATAAAATGAACAAAAGACGAGTCTCAAAACATACGACAGGCTTCGCATTAATGAGCAGTCTATTCGGCTCGAGCGAACTGATGTAAGGGATTTGCTGCTTGATAACAGGAGACTGCAATCCAAGCTGGGGAAGCCCGGTTGGAGAAGATGCTGCGAAAAGATAGGCATTCTCTATGGGGCGATCTGAGCCAAGTCCAGAAATCTGAGAGATTTGAGCCACTCCAGGTGGGCCATTCCTATGAAAAGGAAACATAGCGGAAAATTGTTTACCATTTTATCACCAGATATGCTAAACAGAAATCATTGTGGAAAGGATAAACACATGAAAGAAATTTTGAGAAAAGTTTTAAGTCTGTTTCTGATTTGGTTACAAAATTGTTTTAGAATCCCCGATGGGAAGATGTGGAGCTAAAACCGCCTGCTGATTGGCACTTTCCCCAGGTCTCTGATCAGGACTTTTTGATTCCTCTAGTTGTGGCGATCCCTGGTGGAGTTGTTGTGGTAAAAGGAAACTTCCTAGTTGGAGGAGTTGCACAGCCCCAACTCCAGATTCAGAGGTGAGCTCACTTTCTACTACAGACTTTTTCTCACCTCCAGGCCGATCTTGGGCAGGTTCTTGTTTAGATTCTGATGGCAGTTGACACTCGTCTACTACATGGATTTTCCAACCAAGATGACGCTTCGTGTAAGACTAAGAAAGAAAACATACACTTCATAAAGAGCACTCACTATGTTTAATGGGGAAAAGAAGAAAAAATGGAAAAGTTTCCTCTCAGAACAGCTTCCATTTTTTTATTCTTCGTGACATGGAGCAGCACAACGAGAAAAAAGTTTTCACATAAATTGCAATCTCTGCTTTCCCCTCTTTAGCTCCATTTACGAGAGTACACTGCGTCACATCTGATGCCTCCTGTAATGCAATTTTATGTAGAGCATAATTTTCTCTACTCAATAAGGATACGTCGAGTTTACTAAAAACTCACCAAAAGTGGTTGTTTCGTTTTTTTAAACTCAAAGAAAAACCTTTTTGTTCTAGAATCTTGCTGGAAAAGGCATCCAGCTTTAAGAATATTTCTTTTTACGTCTCATTCCTTACGTGTGTGTTTTTAGATTGAGATGACAAGAGAGAAAAGCACAGCTGTCATTATTACGAGATTTTTTTCTTCATTCAACGTTTTATTTGCATAAAGAATTTGGTTTTTTTCAAATTTTAAGATCCATATTTTCTTCCTGGGCTGTATGTGATTTCATAAATATTTTTCAGATAAAAAGATTCCATCAATTTTTACCTGATAGTAAATTAAATCCGGAGTGTCCTTATTTGGCGTGAAGGAGAGAACTCCTGAAAAATAAACGTGGAATCATTTTTAGAATAATTTTATGGATTTTTTTTCGCCAAAAAATAAAGACCTCAGCAACTTCCCAAAATGGGAGTATTATACAGCCATCTAATACTTTCATCAATCTTTCCCAACGATATAATTCCCAGTCTGACATTCCCCACTAGAAATTTCATTTTTCATCCAAGCCCCCTTTCTCATCATATTATGTTCTTTCCTTCAACTAAATCATGGTTGTAGACTGAAAGCAAGTTTAACACGGGGAAAGATTCTTGTGGCAAATCAAACTGCCGCGAGTTACACAAACGTAATTTTTTCTAGAGAAACCCAACCAATGTTCAAACCTTTATGGAAGAGACCTTCAAAACCTCACAATGCGGCTATGTACTCTCTTTTTGTTTTGATAAACGAGACTTGCACAAGCAGACAAGTTGCGTGATTTTTTTTCTCCCTCTCTTTTGGAAACAAAATTATTATTATTTGCAAGAGCTGTTTGTGACGTGAAAGATGACCAAGATTTTTTTTCTTGTTTACATGGTGAAAGTGGTGAAAGTAGAAAAAGGATTGTACAAGGCTATCCGGAGAAAGTTGGAGAATACGTTATGAAAATGGGAAACCACTTTTCTTTCGGGATACAACAAAATAGTACACTTGCTAATAAAACCACATCCCCCACAGTTGCAGCAAAGTAAAAACCTCCTCATCTCTTTTAAGGATTTAATGCAACTTTCTTGTACTCCTTACCAGAATGGCCATTGTCACATTTGAGGAAGAGGGAACGTTGGTAAGCTGCATATGACGGGAAAAAATCAGCAGCTTGATTTCCGTTCTCTTTCCATCGACACAGTTTTCCCACAGCTGTGGCTACACTTCTCCCTCGTGAATCGTGCTCTACTCCGCCGTAGACTTTGACGCCCTGGAAAGTAGAAAAACACAGCATGAGAGGAAAAATATAACATGAATTGGGGCATTTATGAGGAAAATATATGTCAGAATGGATACAGTTTTCCTCGTAGTTTTTTTCCTGTACAAGGGAAAGTGAAAGAGTTGTATTTTTTGGCAAGGATTCAGCAGCAGCAGAAACTGCGTGAGGAATATATTGACAGAAGTTGGTTTTCTAGAGAGAAAATTCTCGTAATTTATTTCCAGGATTGTGTTTATATAAATATTTCCAGGATTGTGCTTATATAAATATTTCCAGGATTGTAATTCATATAAATATTTCCAGGATGAGTGTATATAAGCTCTTGTCTAGACCCTTTTTTCCACGAAAAGACACCATCATAAAAACATTTCACTTCACGTCAATTTCTCCAAACTGACGTGAGCTGGATAATTTACTCATTGAGGTATTCATTTCTAAGATATTTTCACCGAAAATAATGAAACTAAAGAAAGAAAGAATTAAGTTTAATAAAAAGTTTTTTTTTGTATTAAAAGGTGTATACCACTTTGGTAGTGAAAAATGTGGCGTAGAGAAAACCTTGATAATTTCCTGAGATGAGGATTTATGCATAAAAGACTCCCTTCTATAGTGGTTCATTTTCCCCTCCCCCTTTCTCCACAAGGGGGAGGATGTTTTGCTCCTTTATGTATTTTTTTTCCTCTCTCGAGAATCTTTATAACTTGCATTTAGTGAGAAAATGGGCTCATCCAAAATGCACTAGTTTTCCCCCTTAACTTCCCTTTCTTTCCATGAAGGATAATAAAGCAATGGAGAAATATTATCATCATCAAAGAGTTTTCTTTACTGTTTAGTCGACGCCATACGAGGCTTGAGCTGTGCATGGGATATTTCCACTATTTCCAGAGGATAGACGAGCAGGATAATATCAAAAGAAAAAAAAACTTTTTTATGATACAAAACCATTGAGTGAGGGAGGGTGGCGCCAAGGATAAAAATCCATTATCAGTTGATGACTTTTCATACGTTATGTGTGTAATATAATGCATCTTTTATTGGAGGAGATAGGCTAAGCAAAAAATGAGAAGGTTATCATTTTTTAGACTCTGGATAAAAATAACAACGGTGGAAAAATGTCCTTCTTTATCTGTTGTTGCTGGGAAATGTCTGGAATCTGGAAGTTTTTTCCCGTTTTCACTCTACTCGTCCAGTTTCATGAAGTGAAGCTTGGTGATGGTATTTTCAATTGTTTTAGGTATAAACAGACATCGTGATCTTTCCAGATGTTCTATTTGTAAAGGTCATGGTGAAGGATAATAAAGGATGTTCTTTATTCCAGAGATATATGTAGAGAGGGAAAAGGATATTATGTATGTACAAGGGAGGAAACGCAACTGACAAGAATGCTCCTCATAACTCATGGAAACCAGATGATCATTTTGCAGAGAGAAAGAAAGTAGGGCAGAGAGAGAGAAAGAGAGAATTTCGGTAAAAAGTCGTAACCCATGAGAGAGAAGAATTCGTAAGAATCTGTAACACAAGCATGGACAGAGGAAGATGTCGATTATCCATTTTATACGCTAGCTTAGCTTTCAATCTAACTTTGCACAAGTAACTGAGCTAGATGGAGCGTTTCTTTTTGCCTTTTTGGCACAAAACCCGATAAAACTGCAAATGTTTTTCACTAACTTGTCTTTCAATCAAAGATCTAGTCTCGTGACCACCCTCAGGATCATCTGTAATATAGAAAGGATTATAGTCTCCAGCAACCTCAGGGTTGTCACCGCCTTGGATAACTGTGGAGAGGGAAAAAATTTAATAAAGAATGGACCTATGGATTTCCCTCTTCAACAAATTTACATTAAAAGTGTACCAAAAGTGTAGTTTAGGTTTCGAACGAGATAAATTTCCGGAAGGAGAAGTCCATTGATATACCAAGCTTCTTGAGGCTTATCCTGTCGACCTAGTTTGGAGGAGGATGATAAAGAAAGAAAAAATTCTATTTATTCCAACATGTCGAATATTCCAAATATCTGGATTTCCATTTCATCTCAAATTCTACTACATTTAAATTTTTTTTTCTCGACTTTATTTTGCAAACACGAGAAGAAGAAAATTCGACTGGAATCTCTCTTTTATTGTCTGGGAAAGCATAGGTTTGGAGGGAAATGGAGGGATAATAAGGAATGAATTCTAGTAGAGATAAAATCTACTAGAAAGACATTCTCTTGATGTTAGGGAATCATGCTGGACTGGGTGCTATAGCTGGTGCTTTGTATTCTGTATTGGAACCTCGAACCTCATGAGAAAACGATGTGGACTCTGTTGTTCTCTGTGGTTCTGGTGCAGATGACGGGGTTTCCCTTTGCAGAGAAGGAGTCGATGTCGTCGTCGTTGTCGTTGGTGGAGAAGAAAAACTGCTACTTTCTGTCTTTCCCAGGGAAGCTGCTACCGCCGTTTGGGTACTTTGCAAGAGAATTGTAGCCGGGCTTGGAGATTTCGGTAGAGACTCAGGCTCTGCTTCCGGTTCAGGGCAGTTCCATTTTGGCACACGGCCAAAATCAATTGAAAGATCATCTAGAATTCAAGGATACTCAAGCTCATATCGTACTCGGTGATATAAAACAGAGGAGGAAAAAAGGGCTGTTCATGTATATCCACATTGAAAAATATACAACCCTATTCCAGCGGGTGGATATGTGCATATATATTTTTTTACTGCAATAAACTGGAACAACCAGCTTGTATTTTGGAGAAAGTGGGCCATCCTTCGCCTCTCTTCTCTCTCGCTCTTTTAGTTCATATCTCATAGTTAGCAAAAACTGGAGGATATTATGATATTATTAATTCTAGAGAAGAGCAACTTTCTCTCAAACTGGAGAGAAAGGAGGCTGGTGGAGGGAAGAAAAAAAATAAAAAGAAATTTGTTGTTATACACCCCAGCAAACCTTTATTTCGTAGCGTATGATACTGCGCTTCTCCTCCTTTGATCGGCCCTACAGCCCAAATCACAGGCTGGCTGCCATTAGTCAAAATAGTTTTATCATAGATATCCGCCGCCCCTAGTTTCCTTTGATATGTCAAAATCGTAAATCCATTTACTGACGCGGCACTCAACATTCTCACATTGTTTGTTCCTTCCTGTGGGAAACAAACAAGAAAAAATGAGGGAAACTCAATCTTGTGTTCTCTACGGATGAGAAAGTAGTCCATTTTATTTGCTTTGACTCAAGTACACACACACACACACATCCAGTCATATCAATGCTCATCTCGTTCCATTTGAGAGTGCAAACATGCAACTACACATTCTCGTATTTTATTTTCTCGATTTTTTTTTCGTCTCCAACTGGAAATCAACCATGAATAAACACACGTAAACTGCTGAAAGAATGTTGCAGTCCGTAATCCGTACATTGATGTTATATTTTAAAAAACACAAAAATTCCGATTAGAAAACATTGGGTGCAGTGAATTAAAATTCTAACTGCACATACGTTTCCGTCTC
>JAHZNA010000209.1:0-28478 GCA_027743935.1 Sinodicranocentrus sp. ZH6
TGTTTGGTAGGCTTAACAGTGTCTCTCTATTCCGAATAATGGAGCTACTTTCCTCACTGTCCATTTCAACATTAGTAGTAGTACTGGTGCAGTGCAGAAGAAAATATCCGCCAAGGAAAATGCTCAAATTTTAGCTTCCTTTTGAATCGCAAACCAATTCCTTTCCTCACATTATATCTCTTGAATGTACAAGCATATTAACATTAAAACCGTCATGAAATTTAGTAGCTCTATTGCTAAAAGCAAATAAAACAATCTTTTCAAACGACACAAGTAGCTGGAATCCATTTAAAATACAAAATACTTTAAGTGGATGTAGGTGCACAAGGAAATAGAGCTTTTCCTATTGGTTTTGAATGAAATTTTCTATTGCACACTTCAAACCCAGAAGCTATATTCTAGGGCTTTTTGTCTCACCAGATTCTTGCGAACGCTTCAAGCCATTTTTTACTCCTTCCCATTCTCTGGTTACGCAAAAGAGCTTAAAGAATTCATACATGAGCTTGCTAATGACACTTGGTGAGGACGTGTGCTTAGAAATGTCGTTGTACACGGAATGACTTTACTACTGCTCCATGAGTACCTGTGCCAAGTCTCGGGGGGAAATGGAAAAGAAGAACTGACTCTTTTTTCCTGGTATTTGCTAAGACGAGTAGAGTAGAAAGTTGAGAGGAGAATTTAAGCAAGTCAAAGATGCTGTGATCTTCTTCCTCTTTGTACTCGTCTTTTTGTTGGGCTCCTCTCCTCCATGACATTAGCATTAGCATGTGGCACTCATTTAGTCAGTGTCAGCAACACAAGCTCACGAAATGGGCTTTTTAAATCCACTTCAGGAGAATAAATGCTGCCAAAGCGCAAAACTGAAGGTAGAAGCCAAAAAGCAATGGTATGCAAGGAAAAGTAATGAGACAACCTGCTTGTCTCCCATATCATTTGTACGGACGTATGCGTTTCAACGTTCAACAAAATCGAATACAGATTCTCAGAATGCCCGTTGTTTCCAAGTATTTCCTGGGCCAACTTCCTTGAATGGGCAGACGACCACGACCTCCTAGAATCAAGTCAAGTCTAGCAGGATGAGTGACTAATCATGAAAGGAGTGGATTCAAGTGCTACCTTCCATTCTCTCAGGACGTCAGAAGTTGTTACAAAGTTTGCCATACGAAATGAGGAAAGTAGAGAGCATAGACCACTATTTAGCAATCGAGCACATTTCCCGATAACCCCGATATCCCTAGAAGAGTAATGCTGTATGTGCCATATACCCGAAAATATTTCAGAAGCAGAATGCAGGGACACACCATGATATTTTAATGAACATTGATGCGAGTATCACGAGATTGTGTATCCTGTTTTGGTTTAAGCTACCTTGGCACAGTTTGAACTTCAATGTTTATTACAATAAGAATGTGATTTGCGTTTTAAATTTAAATCAGACTATAAAAGTTTTTCGGTTGATGTTAATTTGTTTTTACATTTGCATATTCAGTATTACTGGAAATATTCGGTTACGTGTTTTCACTGAAGATTCGTTCCTCATCAAAATTCGCATCAAAATTTACCGTAATTAACGCCTATATGTGATTTTGACATAATTTAAGAATTTCGGATAGTTGCACCCGCAATTTCACAAAAGATTATTTTATTTCATGCAACTCAACACTCAATAAATTACGGTTTCAAATACTGTACAGCAGTTGAAAGACACCTTAAGAATATTAAATATATAGAAAGGCTGAACAGAACTAGTTGTATTGAAACAATCCATATTTCAAATTTGCTCATTCAAATGGAAACGGCGTGTTGCCAGATCAGCAGATGAAAATTGTGGCACAGCATGTTATCCGAGGGGAATTCTTCCATTTTCGCTTTCGGATGACTGAATATAGTAATGGTGGGTAGATACATCATACAATTGACATTTTTTATATTATCACTGTGGTGTAATTCGTCTCTGAGGGAATGTGGATGTTTCACAGTTCATATTCTGCTCAATGTGAAAACTTGCACAGATGCTCAGCTCAATTTTGGGTCAAGGTGATTTTCTGTCATCTCAACATTAAAGTGTATAGAAACAAGCTCAGGGAATCCCTTCCAAATCACCAATCATACGCAATCCGTCTGAAAACGGATACAACGAAAGAATCTATCTGTTCTTCCTTTCACACTCTCGATGAATGGCAACTATCAAAAGTGTCGAAAAGAGAGTAAGTTTTCGCCATTCAGCAGTTACCCCATTAGTGCAAAGCAGCATAAGCCTGTGGCATCTAAAGGATAAGAAACCCATTGGATTTTTATCTCTAACAAGTATTTAATATTGGGAACTGCATCTATACAGTAATACAGAGAATGAAATCATGACGTCTACTATGAGTGATCTTTCCTTTTCACCGTACATCAAAGCTTATTGAACAAGTTTCAGGGATACACATACCGCACTGCCCATCCCAATATTATACATGTATATAGAATACAGATTAATTAGTCTGACGGAGAAAGTAGACATTTGGAGGCTGTGAAAGCGGCGTGTCCGTAGCACAAAAACACAAAAGACTAATCTTTCGTCCTTTGTAACTGCGAAACTATAGCCTGCAAACATGTGCCTGATCGAAAGGATGAGCTGCAAAGTTCCTTTTAGTGGAGAAATGTGTGTATCACATGATATAATAAGTATTGTATGAGACGCTAGGAGAATATTGCAATTTTCTATAAAAAAAACTCTCACTTTTTTCCCTTCTCTCCAGGTCCTTTAATATTACTGCTACTATCGCCTTGCCATCGCTCCCTTTCTTACCTTTTTCAGGCACCACGTTCGTCCCAAATTCCAATTTACTTTGATTATCTTTTGGATCTGACTTTCATTCATCTTTTTTGAAGGGGGATAGCACAAAGCACTAAATCATGTCATCTTCTTGAGCACCAAACTTGTTTTCCAATCCTACATTTTCTCATCTCCTTTTGTATACACGAAGGAAAAAATGGAAATGCTCAATGATACAAACCGCAAATACAAACGTTGCAAAAAAAATCTCCAAAAGAGGCAACCGACGATCTCACGATTCTCTTTGCGGCATTGCTTCTTACAAGCCGTGATGTTTTAGGGTGGATTTGGGAAACTCTTATGCCATATATCTTGTATGTCAAGTTTGTGAAGAAAGTCTAATTCACTACGATGTCATGTCATGTTTCACTTCAAAATTTGCTGCATATAGTCAAATATCGAATGGCCAGACAAGTAGGCATACATCTTCTTGGTAAGTAGGGAATCGAGTTGGAAAGGCATAAATTTACGCGAATGAAAGGAGAAAAAAATTGGCGAAGGAAAAATATGAGAGCTTGTTTTTCACTCGTACATTTATCCTCCTGGTAAGGATACCTGCAGAGCAGGAGATAAATAATCCATCGGCTTTGGAATTGGATTGGAACGACGAACATGGATAAATTGAGACTTCTTTCATGATATGACAAGTGTGATCCGGATTGACACATGCGATTCGTAAAAATCTATCCAGATATATTATACTTTTCAGTGGGACTTGGAAGTCTCAAGGGTAAAAGAAATACCTGGAAGTCTTTACATAGCTTCGGCTTATCCAGCCACTGTTTTTAGAAAGTTAGCAGATCCCAGCGGGTTCTCGAAAAATTACTGTGAAATTCAGAAGTGTACATTTAATTTTTATACTACAATAGGTATGGTACAAACAATGTTTCCTAGAAGTTTACCCGAATAATAAAAGGTGTTCTGAAATCATTTAATTTTTATACTACAATAGGTATGGTACAAACAATGTTTCCTAGAAGTTTACCCGAATAATAAAAGGTGTTCTGAAACCTCAAGATAGAGTTAAGTCAAACTCGTGCAAGTGTAAAATGTAAGGATGAAAAAGAATCCTTGTACATTGTAATGTACATTTTCGGAGTTTTGGAATGGAATCGTGGTCATTAGAGGTTACATACACATCGGTTTAGCATGTCAACGACTGTATGTTATGGGGTTTTTAACGACACCCCAGAATATTCTTTTGTGGAGAGCAATTACTATTAAAAATGTAATCAGATACGTGGTCAACTTTCGTGAAAACTTTTCCGTTTTCTCGGCAAGTTGTCTGTAATGTATACGATAATATATATGTTGTTCTAGATAAAGGAAATCGGAAAAAGGTAATTTGTAGAGACACAAAAGCCTTATCAAAATGGCGTTCGCAGCCGCTCGTATGATTAGGAATCCTATAAACGATCAAAAGAGACCAGTGGCAGTTCACTCTCGAAGACCTTCAAAAGACGATCACTCCCGTTCGAGGAGTAAGGTACAGTGCATCAACTTTCAGGCACACGAGCCTTCACTCATATAAAAAGCTATAACGGAAATGGTAGTTCTTTTTAATGATCGTGCAATGAGTACTTTTATTACTACTGTACTGTAGTTTTGTAAGTATATATAGAGATATATACAACTAATATCATAATAATATATTTATTTTAGTCAGTCATAATTAGTCGGTCAACTTGATAGATATATACTAGATATTTTACTACTAACTACTAGTCACGTAGTAATTGCATTGCACAGCGGGACGTTTACTCCTTATAACTTTTACTCATATTGTCATTATTACTTTTACATTACATCATTCTCTCTGTGTAACAGTGATTTTAATGCCCCATAAAGTGGGTCCATGTTTCCATCAGCAAGCAATACTCGCGAAACTACAAAAACTTAGAAACGTCGTTCAGAAGACATATGTACAGAAAATACATTGTTTTGTACAATCACCATTGTTGTTAACTTTGAGTGTATGAAATGTTAAGCTTTTATTCTTTCCTGTTATCATCACTCTAAAGCTTTCCTTATTATTACTTAAAATAACTCCAGTGCCAGAAAATGAAACGTAGATTTGTTCTTCTCTAAAAGCACACATGAAGAAAATATATGAGAGTTCAGTAATAACAAGCTGAATCTGTGAAGTGAATCCCTGTGGGTCCAGCCAGGTATTCATGTAGTGAGTAGTTTTAACACTCTTATTCTGAGCATGTTATGCATGTAGTTTCAAAAAGCACAGCAGCAGATTACTAAAAATGACGGTTAATAATATTTCAAAGAAGAAGTACGTGTTTGTGATGAATTTTATTGGTAAAATGTACGGATAATTAGCTGCCAGAATTTTGACACTGACCGAGACACTGACACGTGTTTACTATGACCTTCACAAAATTCGATTTACAACGCAGAGGTGAATTCTGATATTGATATGTAATCCAGCCCCACGCTCTCGATAAAAGTGACCTTATGTACAAAATTGCTTTCGAACAATATGCTTCTCACGTGGATTTTAATTCTCCAACTGCCAATCACAAAAAATGACTGAAGGGATATGAAGACTAAGGCATTCTTATCACATATCACACTACTGCTTCTGCTGCTTCTGATAAAGGAAAGTGTAGATTAAAGGCTCGAGGTGTTGCGGTGACGTTTGAGACTCAAATATACTAAAGCTTTCAGAGCGAACAAATAAGTATAAGGTATAAGGTATCTCTGACAAATATATTTTCCTTGTAAATCCTTCATGCTCACTGCGCCCACACAGCAAAATTTATGAATGAGAGAAAGCACGGCATTACAGGGAAGATAGCATGCAACGGATCATTAGCAAGTAAAATGGAACGTTGAGCTCAGAAAAGTTTATTAAAGGAGTTTTGCAGCTAGTAGCTTGCAGATTGAAAGAAACCGGATGAATGGACGGATCCCTACGGTCACGTACATGTCATGAATGACTGCCTTGTCATTGTGATAGAGTAGATGTGTCTTCCGGGAGCCAATTTGACTCGCTTTTTATAAGGTTTGGAGGATCACAACCATAGAATTTAATGGTAGTTTGGCTACATCACCAATTTCAAACTTGGTCGCAGGTTGGAATTACAAAATGAAACGATGATATCAAATTGCATCGCATTTTTTATTATCAACATCCCAAAAAAAGCCGGCATCCATGTGACTCGAGAATTTACAATTTTACAATTTCATTTGCCCGTAACCCGTTAATGTGACAGTTTGTACCAAATCAGTGTTATATTTTGTTCCACTTTTTTTATCTCCTGTCCACAGGGAAAACCTTGAAAAACGATACGGGATAATGATACCAATGGGATGTATAATAGAGCCATTTATTTACAACGTAGATTTATCAGTCATTACAACTTTCGTTGTACAGACTACAAAATCAGGATGTTGAACACAAGTACGTACAGAGGCTTTTGCTCACTAAAATCAATGAAGTGGAAAGTGGACCTCCTACAGGAATTACTTACAGTTCTCTCGAGACGAGCACACACAATACTTTAGATGGATGACATTGAACACTCATGTGTGTTCCACAGTTGTGTCTCGTAAATGAAGATCAATTGACGTATACTACTTGTGTGCGTGGGTTGAATTCTACTTATCCTGTGTAATACTTTATCTTTCAAAGTGAAAGTTCTGCAAGAGGAATACGGGGTCGATATTCAAACAAGAGTTTTCTGCCATATGCGGTATAGGCATTTTTCTAAGAAAGAATGTACACTAGTGTGTTTAACCAGTACAAAAGTTTTTCAGGTTTAGACATGTGCATGATGTAAATTCTTTGATGTAATTTACTTTGAGGAAACTGAAAGTCTGCATTGCTTTTGTATGTCACTCAGGAGCCGAATCTCCATTTACCTCTAGAAAGTTGTGAGAATGATACCAACTTATACGACTGCGCTAACGTGATAACTGCATTGGAATTCGAACTTGTATGTGGTTACCTTTTTGTTTGAAATCAGAAACGGAATTAGAATCAATATTTGCATATTAACATTTTAAAAAACTTGCGCTAGTTTACCTTTGCGCTAAAAATACGGGAAGATTGAGAACTGAGATTGGGACAGAAAGTTTACGAACCACTAACTACATACTTCAGCAGTCAAGGCTACTGCGGGAATGACGCACATTGTAGCATAGTAAGTTCGAATATGGCTGAAAGAGGCTGAACATTAAAATATTTGTCGGTGGAATATTTTAACGAAGAGAGAAGAGTTTCTGTAGTTAGTTATCTTTCATCCTGTTCTATTAGCACAGCATCCTTAAGAATCTTTGCAATTAGGTTTCATTAACTTTCTTGAGTTTTTCTTCTTGGACTTCATCAAGTTGGAAATAGGGAAAGTGAAGTCGACAAGTGAGAATCTCATTAGTTTATAAACATGTATGGCACCATCTTCTCGGGTTCATACAAAACATTTTTCATACATATAAAAACAAGACTTTGCTCTACACACACCTAATCCAAGCTAAAATGTTTACTCGAAATATTATTCTAAATCTTCTAAGCATTTTTGAAAAGTAAAGAATTTGATGATGGATACATTTTTCATACATATGAAAACAAGACTTTGCTCTACACACACCTAATCCAAGCTAAAATGTTTACTCGAAATATTATTCTAAATCTTCTAAGCATTTTTGAAAAGTAAAGAATTTGATGATGGATTTGATATTTGTTTATCACCCCCACCTTATTTTCAAAGTTTTATGATCGCAATTCCCACACTTTTGTCTTACTTTTTATTTGTAAAAATTCTTTGGAAAAACAGACAAAGTTTTCGAATTTTTAAGGTCAATTATGATTTATTACACGACCTCATGAAACTCAGTGATACATATCTGTATATCGTCATCAGTTTAATATGAAACTTACCGTTTGTCTTTCTTTTACTACCACTTAACAAAGTTTTTTGTCGATCTAAACCTAGATACTACTTTTATCACTAACAAAAGGACAAAGTAGCACATGTACAGCACGACATAAAGATTAGTTCATGTCTCATTCATAAATTCTGGACAACCAAAGACACTCATAAAAATATGCATTGTACGCATGCTACATAACATTGAAACCGGAGCACTTTCTCTTTAGTAAAAAGAAAAAGAAAAGGAGTACTCATAAACCATCAAAGTTGATGATACAAAACAGCACAAGGAAGTTTTTAACAACCACGTCTGTCCTCTATTTCTCCGTCCACAAGAAGGGAGCAAAATGTAAAATGGACGACACGGCTGAAACTGGTCACAGCATCTATTAGAAGCCGACATTTCATGTTTAGTATCCATAATACTCACATTTTTTCATTTTTGTTTGTCTTTTCCGTTCATGCATTTATATGCCATTTGCTGAAGCAGAGTGTAGGAGTAATAATGCACATAACTGGGGTGCATTATGCGAAAATGTTTTCAAAAGTACTGACTTTATTCCATTATCCAATATAATTCGCATGTTAATGCTCAAGTTAACAACGGAGAAAAGTAGCGGGGCTCTAGCGGATGTCATGTTGCTTTAGCTTGACAGTTGTAACACAGTTTTCACTTCTTTCCCCAGCATATCCTTTTTCTTTAGAGTACCATCACCAGCATCGTCCTCAGTCTTTTTCTCTGAAAACGGCATTCAAAATTAAGAAGCACCACCACTGCTTCTTTACTTTTCATAGAAGTTTCCGCGAAACACTTTTTCTGTTGCATTTTAATCCAAGCGAGTGAGCACGTAGTACATATCCGTAAATGGAAAGGCTACATGGTCTATGTAAAATGCAAGTATGGAGTCCACTGATGTATTTCTTATCTTGGAGTACATGCTCCTGTGTAAGTGAATGTATACGGATGAATGGGTGTAAGTTAGGGAGAGACTTATAGTGCACAAATTGTCGGCACATTTACAACGAAAAGGCTAGAGCACTTTTGGATTTCTCAGGATACGTTTGTCCTCCGCTCCCTAGAGATGATTTGGATTATGGATGATCCGGTCGTTGAGGGGTTGTCTAACGGAAAGACACAAGTACACGAGCACTTGTAAGAAGAACAACAGAACAAGTAGTAAAAAGAAGCTCATAGAGTAATTCTCCAACTTTCCTTGCCTACTCGTGCATCCTAGATTTCTTGGAAAGTGGTTTCGAAACGGAGGCTGTATAATGTAATGGGGACAAAATAATGGGTACAACAGATAGACAGCACTCTATGCAACGGGGATCCCTTCCTCTTTTGCCGAATAATTCCTGCATCATTTGGTTTTTTGTGGTGCTCTGTAAAACATTTATGCACTTGAAGCTGTATGGAAATGACTGCGTCTACTGTAAATGTTTATAAGTATGGTGCGTTATGTCCGGTTGATAAAACAATTTTATGGAATGGTCTCTCTGATATTGTACTACCACGAGAAGTGTGGTTATCCGGAGGTGATGTTAACCTTTGCCCTGAAGGCAGTTGGCAGGATGAACGTTCTTTTGGGGTGCTTTCATCTCAAATTAAAATTGTCGTAGTAGTAATCATTGTAAATGTTCCAGTTAACAGCTTCCTGACATCAACTGCCGCGTTGCTTTTACCGAGATTTAACTTGTGTGGCAAGTCATGAAAATAAAGCCTATAAATAATTTTGGGCACTCTCTATCTGCCCTAAATTTTGTTTACGGTTACTCTCCCTCGTTTATTAAATTGAATAACAAGCATTCCAGTACATACTACAATAGAAATTTTCAGCTGGATAGAAATGTCGAATATTTCTTTAATGAAATCACAACTCTCCCTCGTTTATTAAATTGAATAACAAGCATTCCAGTACATACTACAATAGAAATTTTCAGCTGGATAGAAATGTCGAATATTTCTTTAATGAAATCACGAATTCTTGAATTACACTAGACATTTATTCTCAAATTTAGAGCTGCCGTTTAAATATGTACCCATATTTTGCGGAATTCGCAGTGTCAAATTATTACCCATTTTGTGGCGTGCTACATGATGCGAAACGGCAATCTATTTTGTAAACGTTATTAAGTAGAACAGCCAGAACAGGGCTCAGATTGAGTTGCTTATATCGTTATCTCAATACAGTAAGTAGAAGAGCTTTTCTCAGCATTGCTAGATTAGATTGGATTTTACACAACAGTAAACAGTTTTGGGAACGGAAGACGTTGTTGCGATCCTACATTTTACGCTATAACCCTCCAAATTAGTAGATAATATACACATTCTTTACATCAGATGAATACAAATTCATATATAAATTTTATAATCTCCCACTATTTCCAAAATATTACATCATCGTCGCAATTTGCAATCATCGTTTCATGCTCGTTGAGCCGTTTTTGAGAGCAGTTTCTCATAATCGGATTTCGCAGACTTGTCACCTAAAGATCTCACGGAGGTGGAAAATGGCGATGAAAGGAACATTGGTTTACATTTACAGCAGGGAAGACTGCAATAACCATATTAATTCGAGTAGAACAAAGTACGATTATTGTTATTGCTTAGTTTTCAGTCTTAAGACGTAATGTACATACTTACTTAGTCGTTGGTTTATACTTTGTACATAATATACGCTTTATACAAGTAGAACAAGGAAATAACGAATTCCCATTGTACTCCTCTTCTGAGTGAGTAAAGTATTAAGCCTACCGTGTATTTAACGTCTGTCTCCTTACATCAGTAGATTTTAGGAAAGAACCACCCCACATAAACAGGGTTTTGTGCTGGAGTACAGGAATGAGAGCGAAATTATATTAGTTTCCTCGGGGAATCTTTTCATAAGTAATGCAGAATCTGCCTTTGCTGCGTACTCAAGCTAGATTTAATTTCTTTTTAATGAGCAACATCATACTTTCAGTTAGTTGCCTGGCTTGCATCTCCTCGCATACGTACATTCATTCATAATGATACGTGTTTACTCTCTCTTTGCGTTAGAACAGGTATACATACCATTATTAGTTCATGCAGCATGAAAATTGTTCCTTATTTTTCCAGTTGGAAACACACACACTCACAGTCGAGTCCTTGTCCCTTGAGAAATGAGCACAATAATAGTTGTGTAGACTAACAATGAAGACGGAATATATCTATATCACAGCTTGCCGCAAACGTACATGGATTTATTCAAGTAGACAGAAATAAAAAGTACGGGAAACACAAGCTTTTACCTGATTTTACGAACGTCGTGTAAAAACATACTTGTATAAAATGACATGCACGAGAATTGTACATATAATATATATCCATATTATATAATCTCATGTAGTATGCCTTGTTGTAGTAAGTAAACATTGGGTATTGTTTACTGAAGCAGTAAACATTCCCTTTATGTGTCCCATATTGAAATAAAGTATAAGTAATTTTTAACTATTTACATACTCGCTCAAAAACATTTCCACATAAAAAAATACACATGTCCTCCGTTTGCTCCGATGTCGGTATTTGTACTTTTCATCTCGAGATTGATTTTAATTTCCCAAAAAAGTAAAAGTACCCTTTTCCCAATTTAAAAAAACTTTCAAACCAGGAAAAATTATTTACTATTATAGTGGAAAATAAGCCTCGTTGTACATTCTCCACACGTAGTCTCATATTTCTCATTACACAAGTTTTTCACGGTGTTGCAAACAATCTGAAATGAGTTTTGTGAGTAATACCAGTAGCTCTCCGCCTTTTACATATTTTGATAACAAGACGTCGGCAACAGCTAAGCTATACTAGTCTGGGAAAGTTTATACTCATTCATGGGTATACATACACAATCTGTAATGAAGTAGTTTCACCAAGCATGCATTGCATGCACACATACACTATTCTCCTCCGTTTTACACGCAGCACAAAGAAACTTTTCTGTTGTCAGTTGGGAAAAGTTGAAGCTGTTTGTTATAGACACAAGCTTGATTCTACCATTCTCGTACAAGTAATTAAAATCCTAATTGTTTACACTACATCCGCCGACATTTAAAGAACCTACATAATTTGTATAAATCCTTACATATTCTCATTAGTTGAAACCCACTTCTAGGAGTTTTTACCGAGAGACCATATATTTTAACAAAATGAACTGACGTATTTGGTTACAGCTCACCACACCAGTACCATCACGTTTGTGATATTAATCTTGGCAACTTTCTCATATGTTCATACAGGAGTAGGTATGCATTTTATTTCACAGAATCCTTCCTCCACCTCCCATAGTTTCAGCAGCTTTCCACAATTAAAAGTGTTATTTTGGTTCATCCTTTCACGTTTGTGTGACAAACGATGCTGTAAGAGTAATTAAGGAACTCATTTCCACCACTACTTTGAAAGTAGCTCATCAAAGCTGGTCCTTTGTAGGGTCACTGATAACAGGAATATATAAACACGCTTTTCCTGATGGAACGAACACACGGCTCAAATGAGTTGCATGAGAAAAGACGCAGATGTTGAAGAAAGTGCTGTTAATACGACACAAAAATGCTTTTGCGACATGGATAATAGAGAAAGAATGAAAACAATTCATTTCAAGAGGAATCCTTTCCACTTGTGAAAATCCTACCTCAGGCTTTACAAAAATTGACTTTTTGCGATTTCTCATTGAAAGTAAATGATCCTCTTGGGAAGACAGGAAGGAGGAAAAGGGAAGAGAATAAGTTCACTTTCATAAAAATCTTAACACGAGAAAAGGACATTCCACTAAGATTTAAGTTTATTTTTTAGGCTGGAATTACATTTCACATCCTACAACAATGGCCTTGATCTTTCATTGTTCGAGAAACTCGCACCAACAATCCTTTCAGAAATATACACTTCGTTTCACTTTAATGTTGCAGAAAGATTAAACCAAACAATGACACTACAAGAAAAGGTACACTGTCACAATATCCATATAACATAATTGGCCATGCTATAGAGCGTATATCACTTGTAAGAAAACTAGATTATCCCATACATCTAAAGTTTCTCGAGTTATTATTCTTGTTTATGGATAGTAGTAAGATTATTTAAACTTTTGGGACAACCACAATAAGAAATTATTCGTAATATTGTGAGAACGGTTGGTAAGTTTTTATTACTAGGTTAGCTCAAACTGGAGATAGCAGCATGCATAAGTTTTTCGTCATGCAAAATGCATGGGATTCACTGTGCACAGAATGAAAGTTTCTTCCAGACTTTTGGCGTCTTTCCGATTATGTTTATTAGCACGATGTTACGGTTATATAAGAAAAGTGTTGTAAAGGATACACTATTATTATTTTACTTTTTCCTTTGGAAATCCGGAGAATTTCGCTTCTACAAGATTTCTTTACAAGAATCCCATATACTCCTATAAACGTTTGCCTAGCTCTATTTAATGGTTGAATGTATAAAAACAGGCAGGAATGCTAATATATTCAATAAACCTTATTTGCGATAACAAACTTGTGAAATTTTTTAACAAAAGTTGTACGATATGTTCGTCCAGAATCCGTATCATCTCATTTAGTTAGGAGGCGCAATACCATTTTTCTCAAAATCCTTTTGTGTAGTCAGCCTTAGCAGTCGAAAGGAAAAGGTATAAATGATCGTGGGAGAGTGGATTTCGAGGAAGGAATTTTTTTAATTTTCTCTCCTCATGCAATCCCCCTACTCTTTTCACTGGAATCTTCTTACCCAGTAGGATGCAGTAATTTTCTTGCTAAATTAGTTGATGACTTACATGAAAATCCTGTTATCTCACTATTCATTAGGCGGACATGCTTCACTTTTAATGAAAAAATTTGCGTGATAAAGAACAACTCTGCCTGCTTGGAGAGGACGTAAGCAACAAAATCAAACTCAATAAATTTGTATCCATATTAGCTGTATACTTCATAATATTGTAGTAACAAATTAGGCGTACTTAATTCACATAGAGAGACGATCTCATTACTATTACTTGAAGGTCGAAAACGAAACTAATTACGTTCCAAACTTCTCAAAGCAATTTTTTTTTTTTTTGCGTAGTCAGTAGAAAGCCAAGAGCCTTACGGGATCGAAGTTTCGTTAGGTAACTCCTTTCACGTCATCAAACTATCCCTATCTAGTTACACATCCTCGTGCAGAGAACCAATCATTCTCTCCGATTCTCTCTATGCACCAATCACTCTTTCCATGGAGAGATATGATTGGATGTACCAATTCCCTTCATTTAAAGTAAAGCTTGCAAATGGGCCAGGAGATCCTGTATTTACATGAAGTATACCTTTTTTAAAACAATCTTATGTATGCATAAAATAGTTGGAATGATCGATTTTTGTAAACTTACAAAACTGCGACTTTCAATTTATACACTTTTGTTTTACGACCTTTCCACGCTTATAAAATATAAGCACAAAATACAAGAACCCCATGCTATAAATCAATACATCCAATCCACTATAGTTATATAGTGGTGCATTGGACAACTTAAAATCTCGTTGAGCACTACCCTTTCACGACTTCATCCGTCTCGATTACTTCCCATCAAGTTGCATCTTGTCTGTAACTGAGTAACTGCAAATCAACCAGCCAATCTATCCATCTCCATACTTCATATCTAGCGCTTTCTCTTCAGCAAGAATCCATTTCTGACTGTCAATGGGAAAGAGAGGGCAAAGGTTTAGTTTTTTCTCTATTATGATACGTTAGAGATATCAGATGGTGATAAGAAAAAGAATGATCTTTTTTTCCAGACCACGAACATCCAACCTCCATTCGTTGCAGCATATTGCCATTCTCGAGGTTCAAGTCGATTGAAGTAAAAGTAAACTCACTCCAGAGCCTCACAGCTGGGTACCTAATATCCTAGTAAAAAATCCAAGGAGCATATAAAAAAGTGGCCAAACAGTGGAGCTTACCACGAAATAGGAATGGGAAAAAGGTGGTGATAGAAAGTGAAATTGAAAATATTGGTCAAATTTTCTCGCTTCTCCCATGAGCATAGGAATACTATGAGGGAATGACTTTATCAAAGAAAAATGTTTTATATGACTTAATCATGCTGTGCATGTACATTATATTCTGTGGCTATTGGATTTTCTTCAATTCCAATACTAAAGGAGTAGTAGAGCATATTTTGCAATTTTCATGGTTGAAAAGGGAAGTAGATTAGTGGTGCATGGCTGTCTGCTATTTTTGCCTTTTCGATATCAGAAGAGTGTGTGAACAGAGAGATAGATAGATGTATGTGTAGCTACAAGCTTGCAAAAACTTTTTTTCTCGCATCGTCATCACAAAAATGACTCGAACATTATCATCCTCTTCCTCTTCTTCATCTCCGTCCGATTCTTCCTTTTCTCTTTAGTCGTTTCGTTTCTTATAATAATCATCTCCCTGCCCGTATACCAGCTTTCATTCAAAGGGAGGAAGAAGAAAAAACGAAATGTGATTCGCGCAGAACAACATTGTATTCATCTACGTTGAAAAAACGGGATGATGGAGAGAAACACTGTGTATTATTATGAGAAAATATTACAGAGGAGGTAATATGTATGTCGTTCTCATCATCATTTTTATTGTCAGACTTATGATGATGGAAATATTTTGTGTTGCGAAGTGATATATCAAAGGAAATCATCTTTCCTTTTCCCATCTCATCTCTTTCAATGGTGTACACTACTGTTGTTTGCGAACTGACGGAGAAAAAAAGCAAATGATGATGATGATGGAAGCGTGGAGACGTATGAATGAGAGCGAAACCATTTTATATAATGAAAAATAACATTGGTCGTGTCCTTGTACTTTGTATGCTCTAGGGATTATGCACAGGCATTTGCTACTTTCTGGTTTGCAGCAGTATTCCGCACTATACTTACAATTAATCGCCCTCTAAACCTCTAATTTTGCTTGCAGTTTCCCCCAATTTCATTCTTGTGTGCATCAATGCCACGTTGTATCGTCTCAATTTGGTTCGTTAGACATTATGATTGAGCGTAAAAATAGGATGGAGAAAAGACTAATCCTTGAGCTTCAAAAGAATGGGTATGGATAGTGCGGAAGTAGCGTTTCTAGTTGTATTCACAGAATTAGCAGAGTTTTCATGTTTCTATCATAAAAAGGGGGTAACTAGCGAAATTAAATTGAGGTGAGTGAATAGGATCCACTCTTTTGACCTGATTGCGAATGAGGGAAATTGCTACGATTCTCTCAATGTAGGGAACTATTTTTGATTAGAATTATTTAATCATATAGATGTTTGCGTTTTCTGTTCAAATCCGTATATTTTGATTATATGGATTATGGATAAAGCGAAGTAAGGCAGGATGATTATAAGGGTAATACGAGAAATTTCGATTATGGTGGCATTCCACTTCCACTGCATGTTCCGTTTTTAATATCAATCCAGATTCGAGGTTGTTCAGTTTAGCAACATGAAAACGTGTTTGGTTGTACGCACGTAAGAACTAAGAACCAGCTTTTGAGTATGATTGCTAATCAAAATAAGAGATTTCTGATTTTTCCTCCTGAAAATTTCAGACCAGACTTGTCTACAAATGTACGGGTTTAGTTCTTATTATTTAAAGAATTACTTTTGCACATACATATTTAAAACACTTATGACTGAATATTAGATGTAATAAAAAGTTTATACGAGAATTTGAGAATTTAGTAGTTTATATAGTTTACCACTTTTAACCACAGGTCACGTTCATGTTAAACATTTTGACAGTATTCAAAGGAGTTGACAACTGAAACGTTTTTCTGTATCCATTTACATACATTTAAAAACTGCAAGAAGAGTAATAAAGGAAATGAAGTATCACGTGAACATGGTATGCACGAAATGATAAGATGAAATGTAGTAGCTCTCATAATAGTTTCAAGTGACATGTGCTAGTTCCCTGAGAAAGTGTTGCAAAGGATGGGATCCTGTTTTTGCATACCAATTATACAAGAAGTAGAAGTGCTTTCATTGATATATGAGCACCATTTCATTGTTAATTTAAGAAACGTGTAGAATTCTATGATTGTGTAGTCTTTACACACAACACTATTATATTCCCTTATTAGCGTTTTAGGAAAGTCAATTAATGAAATGACAAGAGAATCTGACTGAGAGTGGGAAACTAGCAACTGCTGTCCACGTGATTACACGTGTTTCATTAACAACTTTGAAGAGGAAATGTGACTACTTCATTTCCGAAGAAAAAAGGCAAAAACAAGCACTTGCACAACTTACTACATAACTTACAGCTTCGTCCTACACTTATAGTCCAGGAAGGAGAATAACTCTACCAATCAGTTCACATCAGGCGAATATAAAAATACAAATCATAGCTCGACGTGCAATACAATAATATATACCCAGTACGATGTGCAATACTCATGATTCATGATATCGATATGTTTTTCCATTTTGATTCAGTGCATGAATTTTCCCTTGATCTCACACTCTACTTTTTTCTCAATTATGTTGTATTCGAATATCTGTTTTTCTTTTCCTTCCCTGTGTGATCGTACGTGAGCTTTTACATCCATACATGGTGTTTAATTTTGTACGTTCTCTTGTTGGTAGGCAAGATACCAGCTTGACAACCCGAATTCATCTCTTCTTCCTACAAACTTCTTCATTCCCTTATGCCATATTGCTTACCTCAAGATCTGCCTACACTAGTTTCAAATAAATCAGAAGCTCTTCGGTTGACTCTGGCTTCAGAGAAAAAACAGCAATACTTCTTTTTGTGAAGTTGTCTTTTTCCTGTATTCACCCATCTTCACACAGCTGGGTGAAAAAAAGGATCGAATGAAAAGCCTGAAAAGTTGTCAGCCATAGTTCTCTTTCTTTAAGTCTTCACTATACATCTGTACTCATGGAACATGATAAGTCTGCTGAAGAAAAAGTTTCCTTGCTTTTATGCTTTCAGAAGACTCTTCTCTTATATACCATACTTTCATTGAAAGCATTTCCGATGAGACAGGACATTTTCTGTCAGTAAGTATCAGTTGAACGAAAGATTCACAAACACCTAGAGGAAAAAGTCGCTCATCACGTTGGTGCAAATAGTGCTATTGTGACAACTTTTGAGCAGGCGTTTGTGAGCTAGTCGAACAATATTAAACAGAACCAAACCTAGAACTTAATTTCTGTCCTTCTATATTGAGTACTATAGCTGTTATAATTATATTTACATTGACGTTCTCAAAAAGAATTAATCCTACTTGATCTTCTTTCTTCAGTATTGATGAAAATTAACTTGACCCTGTTTTGAAAACGTAATTGTTACATTCATCGTGTTTTCTTCGCATTCCAGCGTGAGTTCCTTTTTTTCGATATTGGTTATCCAAAATGGTTTTGTTCTCAACCGCGTTATGCATTAAATAACGTTGAAACGTTGAGTGAAAAATATTTTATCTATGTATTGGTTTATAGCTTCATTTATTCTCAGCTATCTATCTATTATCTCTTTTTTATCGCTTTCAGCTCTTTACTCTTCTACAAAAAATAGCAATAAAAAGAGTATATAAGAGCGTATTTGTGTTGGATATTGAATAAAACGCGAATTTCTGTATATTCAGTTTCTCATTTCACGCTGTTATCCCCTAGTGCTCAAGTGCTATCCAAATAGAGAAAGGAAACGGGAGAGAGTAAATGAGATTTTTTTGTAGGAGCGAAGGCACTCATCCTAAGTCATTTCTTTAGTTTCTTCCTCCTCGTTTCTCCTTCTGTCATTGTTTCGCAAAAGGACAGTCTGCATTATTCCACAATTTGTCCTCTACATGAAACACGTGAACCCTCTTCGCCTTGATTTTCATCCTGGACAACATTCCCCATCATCTTGCTGGAGCTTCTTCTCATACTGTAACTGTAAGTCAAGCTTGAAGCAATTGGTGTCAATGGTCCGTGCTCTGGTGATGTTCTTATAAGTTGCCTTTTATTCTTTAGTCCTTTAGACATTCTCAGGAAGCGTATTCTTCATAAAAGGGTTGATCTCTTCTGTACACCGAAAGCAGATATATGTAAGCAGTATAAATACAATTTTCCGCGGGCTATTTTACCACCAAGACGGTTCCCCCGGGTAATCCTGAGATATTTGTAGGGACTCATAGTACGGCAGGATTACTATCACCTGAGTCTTCCCAGAATGATTATCCTTTACTGTCAACAGCAAATAAGTACATGTTTACCGTTTTTGAGCAAATACCTTATACCAGACTAGGGCTCATATACGCTGCAGTCACAGTTGTACGTTGTGCTAGTTCATCCTTTCTATATTCAATGTAGGACACGGCTATAAATTTTACCACTATAATTGCCAACCACAGATATGGCTCAGCTTGACATGCTGTAGTTCGCGTACTCCATGTGGTAAACTAGTTGGATATATGATGAACGTATAGTGGTGGCGGTGGTTTAGTGTGATGCAATGCGAGTAGAAAGGGAAGTTGAGGAAGTTGAAACAACATGGACCTGTTCTATTTCAGTTAAGCTTGGTTAATGTGCATTTAGCGCTCTATATGATGGAGGTATAGGGATAGAGAAAGCTTGAAAATAGGAGTGAAAGGATCAAACCTACCACCATCTGTCTGTATCATCCCTACGATGTAAGTGTGGTGGTGAAGGCGACGTACTAAAGAGAAATGGAGAAGAGTAATATCGGAGAAACTATATTATCCACCATAATATTTCCTCGTTTAGGGTCGTCCATTTCCATTTCCTATGCTATCAACTTCAGGACATTGGGATGAGTTTTTCCTTCTATACTCTACTTTTGTACATGGTCAACATTCGGAAAGGGTCATTTCGTGGTAAAAGTAGTCACTCTTGAAACTAATAGTATAGCCTGGATTAGCAGCAAACGGGAACTGATACTCCTCGCTGGGTGAAATTATTAAAAAGGAAATCCTTCATCTTCAATGTTTAAGTACGCAACATCAGAGCAGATGTCTTATGTCTCGTTTGAAAGGGGAAATCACCCTAATCTGCATTGTTTGGAGGGTACTCTGTGTGTGCTTGTGTACTTGTCTTTTTTAACGTATTGCGCATTGTCTTCCATTGTTCAATACAGCTGTATGTTTCGAAGAGAATATACAGCCTTGTGTTTTAATACCAAATAATCGAGAACGATGTTTGATGTGTATTGATCTAAAAAGGAACTTCATAGCTGCAGGGTTTCATACTGCGACGACACATAAACGAAGGAAAAAGCAAAGCTTTGGAAAATCTTGTCAGCAGTGTTATTTACCAAGGAGAAACTATACCACACCAGCTTAGCATCCACTACGTGTACATCTAATGGTCAGCTTTCAGATAGATTCCTGACAGTAGACCCTCGACATTTTTTAGTATTCTGGAAGTGCGTCCCTTCATAAATCGTCTGGGGCAGGATTGGCATGATCATTTCCAAAATAAATTTGTAAGAAATCGATTAACTTTTGGAAAAGCATCTTTGTACAGAATGCCGCAGAATGTAGGACAATGTGATGGATAGAAATTCTCGTAGTGTGCAATGTACGAATTTCTTTCTGCAAAGTCATATCTCATACAATATGGATCAAGTCGGCTTTTCCTCTAGATAAAAATGAACATACATAATACATCATAATAACATGTTGCGGTTGTCCCATTTTACCTTAAGTCATCAGTAAGACGAGACACTGATAATGCTTTTCGTCTTCTAACTGTAATGGATTTCAGTATCATATTTCTTTTATGACTATTACCGACTCTCTCATTTAATCTTTTACTGGAGTCCCCTGCCTGGTTGAGTACATCATTTTGGCAATCAGTGGACAGCTGCAGTTGCTGTGCTGAGAGCTAACTGCAGTCTTCTTATGAACTGCGACAGGGATAATAATTGCAATAGTTGTACAATACAAATCGAGAAAATACATAGGTTCTGGTATTTCAGGCTTGTATGTTTATTACAAACATTCATAAGGGTCTGTAGTGAATGGTATGTTGCAAGTATCGGGCATTTTCTTAAGTGAATGGATGAATTACAGAAACAATAAAACAAGGAAATTTTTGCTGATAAATTTCATGTAGCAAATAAAACAACGTATTTCACTTGAATGGTGGCTTTTAGAACGAGATGGGTAGATATGTTGTAAGAGAAATTCCATTTTCACGCGACTTGAGCATTAATATGTATGTTTTCCTAGGTATGAGAGGTACATTTGTTAAACACAGCGATTAAAGAATATTTGCTTTTCACATGTGGATAAACTGTTACCGTGCAGTTTTAATGAAAGTAAGGTAAATTCTAATTGAAAGTAGTAAAAACAGGTATTTTGTGCCCACTACTGTTGTTGAAGCTATACGGACTAGTGAAGGAAAGATTTGGTTGTTGGATTGTGAAGATAAAGCAAAATTGTTTCAGAACGCCTTCTTTCTCTGGAAAAGGTGAAGAGAAGTGCATGAAAGCCAAAATTTATTTATTCCCAACTTGAAAGTTAATTCCTCACTACAAACCAAAAGTCTATCCAAATAGTAAAAATTGAGATAACACAGCAAACATTTGTCTTAAATTCTCCTACATGACAGTTACGACCTTTTTATTAACTTGTGGGTTGTGAAACCATCACTGACCACCTTACTTTCTCTAAAGCACTACTGTTTTCTCAGTTTGGACAATATTTCCCTTTCGGAATCAGCAAATCAGACGTGGTGTCTGCTGCATAATACAAGCATGAAACAAATAATGTTTTTTCACATGTAGTATATCAAATAAAAAAATATTAATATCACATGTTCCAGTCATACGAGTCTTGATTCTGGTTTAAGGCGTCACCAAACGTGTTGGTTGTATAAACAGTGCAGAGTACATCAACAAGTAAAAAAGCCATTATTCTACTTAATAAGAGAACCCCATGCCTCTACTTCAGAACAGAACAGTGTCTATACTACTTACTCCTCTGGTTACTTTCAATTTGTCGAATATGACGAAATTCCAAAACGGTTTTATTTATTTAAGAACTTTAATTTCACGTTTATATTCATGGAATATTGGTTTTACTCACATCCTACTAGCTCAACATATGAAATATAAACGTTCATCATCGATTGAACTCGTTACTGACAAATAGTACTAAATACTTTACAAACATGAAAAAGCACAAACCCTTTTACGCATATAGCTACATAAAAACTTATAAAGCCGAATAATAAGAACATGCCACTTTACATCCAACATACCGTATGTAAAAGATACTGCAGATATATTCTCTTAAGAACCACCAATCACCACCTGGTTTTACAAGAAAAAATATATCTTGTAGAAACATCATCTAAGCTGGGTTACTTGATTACTATCCCAGAAAATGCATCCTAAGGGACAGTTCCAGTTTCTTAGAATCACGTCAAAAAGATTTTCCCCAATTTAATGCCAGGTTTGTGCTGCAGTGCTAACAACCATACGAGCAAAACGCACTATTTGGTTTACCTGTGTACTATACGTTTAGCAAGATAGGAAGCGTACTTTAATATCGTTACGTATCAAACAAGGTATTTCCTCTCGTGAACATAATATTGCACGTGGGAGCAATACTCGCTATCACAACCACACAATACTGTGCATTGGCTCTGTATCAAAAAAGTCTTTTAAGAGGAGAAAAATGAGCCAAATCAGCAGGGACATGGCTTTTCTCGAATCAATGATATTTCACATCATTCACAGTCGGCACTCTTTCTCTACTGCAGTAAAGCACGAGCCTAGCAGATGCTCATCCTAGTCGACTCATGTGTGTGTCAGTTATTATCGTAGCAATAGTTATAGCACACCTCATAGGTACAATAGGGAAAGAGAATCCCCTCCACCTCAGCTCAGCAGGCAGGCGAGTCCAGGGCGAGATGAGAGTAAGCAAGGTCGTCGTGTTTACTGAGAATGAGGAGAGTGTGCGAGCAATAAAAGTCTTGATTAAATAACACTTCATGGGAAGCTAATATTCCTCTAGAAGGCTGTTAACTTTTATCCAAACTCCATTTTCCTTCGATACATTCTGAGTGCTGACTGAGTGGACTCGACTCGACATTTAAAAAGGATATTAAAGAAAACCCTATATTTTCTTTCTTGCCTTATAGACGCGTGTCTGTCGAGAACACACCGGGATAGATCTGGAGGTGTCTGGTTAGATATATTTCTTGACGAGATGTACAAACAGACGAAAGTAAGGGAAAGCACACCTTGTTGTATAGACAGGAATATGTCAAGGCGCAGTGTGGGTGATTCAAGTAAATGTTATACTAGTTAGATAAGAAAATAAATTGTGTTCGTTTGTAATATATTTTATGTAATGCGTCTTACATCTCCCTTTACCTAATGTAACCTGAAACCGCACTGCAAACACTGTGTCATCATCAGTTTCCCTCACAATTTCAACATAGACACACGCAATCACTTTCTCCACAATAACTGCTCGCAGATACATATATTCAGCCTTAGCCCAGTTTTGTATCAGTATTGGCCATACATTTCAATCATACAGTGAATACATGTTTGTTGTACCTGCTGACAATTAAAATCCTTCTCGTCACACTTGTATGGTGTTTTCCCAGCAAGATTTGTTGCTGACAAAAGAAATTGTTAAAATTGACTATCCTATCATTTGTGCCTGTGCATTAACAAACTTAAAAGCTATCAAGGCGAGAAAGAGTCTTATCGCAAGTTTCCGTTCTTTCTGTTGTTATTTTTGTGCAGCGTGAAGCAAATCCCAAGTTAACAAGCAATGTGTTCTCAACGTTGTTCGCAAACACATTGTATATATGTTTGGTAAGAAGTGTTAATTATTTTTTTCTGATTTTTCTTTTCACGTATTAAGAGACTCAACGTCACTTCTTCTACTACACGTCGTGCAAAAGCATACATCTTCTAATGAGTGCAGGATCCCCAGGCAGTTTGCAGAGACTGACAATTCTACTCAACCAAAGGCCTCTCAAGTCCGTCCTACCACCTTCTTCGGCACTTACTAACACTGACAAAAACATATACACATACACATATACTTGCACTTCTTAAAGAAGAGCTCTCATTCTTTCGACAAGATACACGTACCCTAATCTTGAAAATCACGTATGTTACACTCATATTGAACTGAAAAAGGAGATTTTTTGGATATTAGATTGTACGAAAACAAAAGCAGGTGACAGATGTCACGGAATTCGATGGGGAGTCTTGTTATACGTCTTACCTGAGTCTCTCACAATATGCTTCACAAAACACTGAACAGCGGAAAAAAAAGTTGAAGAGAAATTGCACACTGCTGCACCTTCATGGGTTTCCTCCTGCAATTGACAATCATGGAGTTTGACTTGAAAACATTAGGAAAAAATATGGTACCCGTGCGTGCATAATACTTCGAATTCCCTTTCACGAATTAGTATGAATCTGCATGAAGCTACCCATTTTTAGACATCAACTGTGAACAATATTATTTTCCTTTATGAAGTTAGTGTTTCGAATCGGTTTAAACGAAGGATATAGCGCAAGCAGGTGTAAAATGATGAGTGAATCTTCTCTCATAAACATGAAATCAAACTGATCCAAATACTCCGATACGCGAACACAGTGAAAGAGGTAGTAAATTTTGAACGTCGAGAGATGGTGAAAGAGATGAACACCATTCTTATTTCGGATACTGACCTTGACACCGGTGAAATCTAACCTGATGACTTCAGCATGGATCTCTTGGATTGATGGGAAAGAGAAATAGAGTCCCCTCAGTGTATTGGGAGCACTTGAGTATTTCTTCGGGCTTGGGGTTGTTGGAAAACAGTAAGGGTTTTTATCTTACCTGATTGGTACTATTTGTTGTGTCTGTCTTTTATTGTCTTGTTGATTCAACAAATATACCCTTCTGTGAAAAACACCCGTCGAACGTGTTATCCAGAGAAAAATCGTTCTTGTAGCTTTTGGTTGTAATAGATTTTGTTTCAAACTCATTCTTGACTGATAAACGAAACCACTGTTTTCAATCGGTACAATAGGAAATTAACGATAGCAAACGATTTTGAAGAAAAATGATATTTCAAATATTGTTAACATGAATTTAGTTTAGACAACTCATTGTTTTGAGTAATGAATTAAAGTCAGAGTAGTGCATTACTTTACAACTACTGCTGTGCTCTGGAACTGCAAGACTTTGAAAAATGAAAAATTGCTCCAGTTTTTGTTTAAAAAAGGAAGCAAAAGAGAGGAAAATGATTTCAAGTAAAATTTACAAACAGAAATCCCTTGATTTATAAACGACACAGTTAAATGTTTGTAAATTTTTGATACTTGGCTGGCCAACTAGCGTGATTTCATTTTGATTTATTTTTTAGACTGTTTAGATCCCCTTCATAGGATATTGCTTGCTGCCCTTGGAACTGATTCCAGTGGGACCTATTTCAATTAAATTAATATCTCCTCTCTTTCTAACAACTTCAACATTATTTCCACACGATCCGACCAGGTCATGCATGCTGGCGTAGTCTCGCGTAATTTGGTATGTTCACTAGAACTTTGGTAATAAATTCTATATTAAAGTGAATGTTGTTGTGTATATGTGTATGAGAAGCTGAATGTACAATCGTTTTTATGTACGTTCACTTTTTAAATGTATGCTCAAAGAAACTAACCCTATATATAAGTAATATTACATGTGTCGAAGAGAAAAATGTAATTTAGAAGAATACAATGCTATATATTTTACTTACATTCAATAATATTTTTTATCGACATGTGTGCATCGATGTCAGAGCTGCTTGCCAACAGTATGTATCTTAAGTGTCTTCCTTTACATTGGTTAGAATTAAGTATATTTTTTACTGCATGCTTGTGTCTCTGCCCCAATAATGCAAGTGTTATACTCTTTTATTGCCAATTACAATAATTTTGATTTATGAAGATTTACTGGTAGTACTCCCTCCTCCTTCTCGCAATTCCATTCTCGACTATAGAATTGGAAAAAGTAAACTTTTGGATTTACTTGTCCGGTAATAATAATAATTAAAAACGCACGTGACATCCAGTATTTTTTGAAGCCCTTTCAAAGTTTTCCTTTCCCCAAGAAAAATCTCAAACTAGTTTTCCGTTATGGCAAAATGAATGATGAATATCCTTTGGGGAACAAAAGTAGCTTTTGCTACTTAATAGACTACAAAGCGTCTCTTCCATTCCACTCGGAGTTTTTTATGTTATTAGAAATCCCTTCTGTCAGGAAATAAATGAGGGAATACATATACAGAGGTTAGTATTAGGTTTCATACGCGTTTTCCGTATATGTGAGTAAGTGGCACGGGAAAGACAGCTTTCATTTCATTTCAGTGTGCTTTATACACTCGCGTTGTGCCTTAATACAATGTAAGTATGCTTTATATGCCTTAAGCAGAATTTTCCCCGCTGCAGCATCCTGGTGCTTTCACTCACTCGAGGTGCTTCATCTGTGTTGATGATGTTAGGTAGGATTAATGAAATAAGGTTTGTAGAAAGCAGAAAGACCGGAATAGATGTAGTATAAAAGCATTGCAAAGGTTAAGTAAGTCTAAAGCACTAACTTTCATCATCAGGAAAAGTATTTTTGGGGGAAAAATTGGGGGATGTGAATGAATAGATGAGAATCGAATACTGAGAATCGAATCGGTGGTTTGAAAAGCATGCTTTTGAATGCCATTGTGTGGGAGACTGCTTGAAGTGTCTATAGATATTATTATGCATAATATCAAGGGCGCACTATATTTACCATGTACGAATCTCCAGATTTCCATTATCCTTCCACGAAAGGGAGGCTGTTTTCAGTGTGGAAATAAAACTTCAGAATGGATATTCTTTATATTTTTTCACGCAAAGTTGATATCTTCTCACAGCCATTGTATGAATCAGTCTCCTCTTGACCCAAAACTTTGATTCTTCCGCTAAAAGCCTTTATTCCACAGTTGATCTGTACCCAACTACTAGCTTTCCCCAGTTATACTGCATCATAATATTTCCCTTCCCGCATTCTTTTGAGGAAAAAAACTTTTTCCCCTTCTTTGCTCCAAGGAAGTTTTTTGGGATTGAGAAATGCTTTTAGAATGGTCGTTTTTTTCCATGATAGTTTCATGCCTGCCCACGCTGTAGCAGACTTTATAAGTATGTGTAATGGGGATAAGGTCGTTTCTGGCGAAAATAAGTATGCATACATCTCATACATGTATCATGTATATAAGTCGCTTGCCTACTTTTCCAAGAAATCTAAAAATACATGGTTTCCAATCTATGAATCGACTGACAGAAGAGGCAAATTAATTGCCACTTTAGCGAAACTTGTATCGTTTCCTTTAATTTGTGTTCTACATTTATGATCGAGAATAACAATAAAAATCAGTGACCAAGTGGTTGGTGAAGCAAGTTCTGAGTACACCAGCCTAAAAATTAGAACGAGGTATATGATGAGTAAAGAGATTTTCTGCGAAATGGAGAAATTATAGATTGCACTACTCTTTGAGTACTACGTACTTCAACTAAAAGATGGGAAAGACTTTTGGAATCCTATTTATTTTATCTCTTCGTCCCAAACATAAGGGGCTCAGTAGGTTCTTAGAATAGGAACTGCAATCTTGAGATGAGCTGTTTTCTTGGAAGCTACATTCCGATGAAAATTGGAAGAAACTTTTGAAGCAGTGTATGCATGGAACAAAACAAATTTTAAGAATGCCCCAATCTCATTTAATAGATATCTCCCATGTTCCAATATCATTATACTGACGTATTATGAATGAGTAAATGAACGTAGGTTGAATGTGATGAACTGTACATGACGTTTTTTCTGTGAAAAGAAGATCCGTTTACACTTGTGCGTAGTGCCTCTCATTTAGAAAGTCTTCCGTACGGAAATCCGTCAGTTTCAAAGCCTTTAGGCGCCAACTCGCGAATCCAGAAGTAGCGTAGAATACCAGGAAGTTGTCGAGGAGTTGTGACGATGAGTGAATCGCATTATATATAGTAATAATAACTGCGTCCTTTCACTCAAACACTAGTGCACACCCTTAAATATGCCTGCTTTAATATCCTCTTCTAGCGTAATTGTTCCCGAGAGCTGTTTACGAAATTTAGTTTTTTCTAATTTTCTGATGTCGTGGAAAAGAAAAGTAAACTGAATTAAGGACTGGCAGCAAGTTTAAATCATTTTGCACACTAACCGTATTCTCATAAAGTTTCACTGAAGTATCGGGACGTAATCGTATTTTCCGCTTATACCTCTCCCACAAGACTAACTTTTATATGAGTGGGTTAAAAATTGTAGGGGATTTTTCGTTAGCAGTAAATCTTTCGCCTATTTCTTTGAATTTGCATTTCTTTGAAAATTCTCCAGAGGGTGCATGGAAAAATTGTTGCTGTCGTTCGTCCTCCCACAATTTAGGTTTGAGAATTAGGGAAAGAGCATCAGCGAAAGTATTGTGGGACAAACCATAACTTTAAAGACGTGTTCCCTTGCCCATTCAGAAAACGGTTGAAGATATCCCAGAGAGTATGAAGTAATGCATGCATATAAAAATAATGTAGGGATGAAGTGAACCGCACACGAAGTATATAAATGTATGTATTTTCACTATTTTCCATAAGCTTTCTCTGGATGACAACAGAGTTTGTCTTTTTATATGGCTGCCACGAGACTGTGAGCATAATATGCATTTATAATGAGGTGAGTGGCTGCTGCGGTCAAAGTAGCGAACCGCATTTTATGACCCGCAAGTAGACAGCTCAGATAGGCCTAAAGAGAGTGAAGTCAG
>JAHZNA010000210.1:0-14822 GCA_027743935.1 Sinodicranocentrus sp. ZH6
ACTCACGGTGACACGACGACAACTGGCCCGTAGTTCTTCTTAGCCCTCCACCTCTCCACCATGTTCATCAACTCGACCAGCGAGTTTGTAGACATTGGCACCTTCTGCTCCATTGGCCAGCAAGTGAGCTGGAACAGTTGGCAAGTCTTTGGGTCTGCCTTCACACCTGCCATCAGTTCTTGCAGCGACACGATCTGTGCAATAATGCAACCATTTAAACTATGCACCATCATCCGCTGTGCGTAATTCTTCAAATATCCTACAAACCTTCTTGTTAATCCTAAAAATCCAAGTCTTGATGTTGGGGTACGTGTTGCTCGACATGGGGTCTATCGTGAACACTGGCCCGTACTTTACCGACTTTTTTGTTTCAGGCCAGAACGCTGGGAAAGTCTGCAAACAAACATTATTACACAAGTTATTTAAAGCGCAATTCCACAAAATTACATTTCCGAAACTCAATCTCCCACCGCATTAGCTTCAGGGTTAGCCAAAACGACGACAGCGCTGACGTCATAATCGTAAACGAGAGACCAGAGGTACGAGATGGTATGCGACTGTGGCCACTCGGTGACCATGTACCCCCTCGCTTGCCGGTACCCGTCCACAAACACAGCGTTGATGTAGTCCGTGAACGAGTTTCCTTGAAATGATGTCAGGTACGGGCGAAAGTTGTCCGCTGCAATAAAAATTCAGAGTTGAGCAAAATTCTCACTCATTCGTGTTCATGAAAATGCAGACACTCACGAGGAATAATAAGCACGTCCCTGTTCTTGTCCCTGTTGTCAGCTCTGTGTCCACCTGCGCAATCTCCGATGCTGAAACGGGGTGTTTGCTTGCAAATTAGCTGCAGGAAAAAAACAATACCTACCATTATTCTAAAACCATAGCGGACTTGATTAGTAGTCCAGTCATAATTTACTTTGCAAACAAAAAAAACGAAACTCACGAGAAACTCTTTCTGGTACTCGTTGATCTTGGTGTGTGCGTCCTTCATAGACTTGTGTTTCAGAAGACTCGACAACTCAGAAACGGGAAACCAAGTCTTTCCACAAATGACATACTCTTCCAGAGTGTCGTACACAAACTTCAACTGATCCTGCGTACCAAAAAAAACCCAAAAATAAATCCCAAACAAACTCAAAAAAACCCAAAACAAAACCAAAACAAACTCAAAAAACCCAAAAATAAATCCCAAACAAACTCAAAAAACCCAAAAATAAATCCCAAACAAACTCAAAAAAACCCCAAAAATAAATCCCAAACAAACTCAAAAAAACCCCAAAAATAAAATCCCAAACAAACTCAAAAAAACCCCAAAAATAAAACCAAAACTCACAACATTCTGAAGCAACCCTTTTCTGGAGCTCTTGAGTTTCTTGAGATATCCGAAAACGTCAACGAGTCCATCCTCCTCAAGCAGCTCTAGCTGAGTGTCCACCTGACAAAAGACCCCAGACCTGCCACCCCCGTCACTGCAGTGCACAAGCATCTGCCCTTTAGAGTGCTCCGGACTGCGGTCAATGAGCTGCCTAACCCTCCTCCTGAAGTCCAACAGAGCAGTAGTAAACGGGACAGTGTGCCCAGGCCACTCTGTGTAGTGGAACTGGATGATGTGTCTGGTGGCATTCGTAGCGTCCTCTTTATACTGGACTGTCATCGTCCGGATGTAAAAGTTGGCGAGTCTCTCCTCGTGGTCGATCTTCACTGTGAAACCTTCAAACTCTGTGGGGCTGTTTAACTCCACTGGCCAGTACTGGTGGCACATCACCCGGATAAAGTCGAACGTCTTTGTCAGCATTATTATCACGCTCACGTTCTTCTGCCATACCATCCTCCAAAAGTCACCGACTGTCTCTTCTAACGGGCCTTGGCATACCAGGTACGCGTTCGGCTTCAGCAGGCTCTGTCATTCATACGTGCATTATTTCTAAATATCTCTCCAGTTGTCAACAAAAGCATATGTCATCAATTTCCCGTTATGACTCACATCAACAAAACTGGCGTTTACGTAGTCCCCAGGATGGTCTTTGGCGGGTTCTAGCACAACACGGTTGTAGTCATCTGATGCAAAGATAATTTTATTTGAAGTGCATACGTAGCAATAATTGAAAAGTCATGAGAAGACGACTCGAAATGAATGAAAAAAAGATGAAATGATTTACATGGAATGGCCTTTGGGTTCTGGTTCTTCTCCTTATTAGAAGCTTTAGCAGCATGTCTACACGAGAACATTTCGCTCTTGCATGCAATCTATTAAAACAGACATTATTTTCAACCAATCATTTTAGAGCATTCCAATCGAGTCCGCGTCCTTGCTCCCCATTTCGAACACATATGCATTTTGATAACCCACCACGATAAAAACGCACATATATACGCTCGTCCCCACGAATTCTACAAGAGTTGAATCAAAAATCTGAAAACAAGACTGGTGCAAACATCAATTCTAAAAATAGCCCCCAGTATTTCCTGTCTTACTCAACGTCACCGGTGATGCAGCCGGGGGTTTAGCGTGTGTGTGTACGATATTTAGGTTAGCAGTGTGACATGGATGCAGACAAGGAATTTTCCGTCTTGAAAAATCTCTTACTCTCATCCCGTCCCCCTTTTTTTATCGACAGAATTTGGATTTTTTCCGAGAGTTTTTACCTGAAACTCGACCTTGTAGAGAACGGGAAACTTCCTCCTTTCCTCACACAATTTCAGAAACACGTCTTTCGTCACTGGCTTTTTTAGAAGCGAGGTGGAGAACATCCTGCTGTCCTCTTCTAACAATGCAATGAATGCTTAACTTGATTTTTAATTTACTTCCAACCGCTTTGTTCATTTATATATATGCTAGGCAGTGAATACTGTAATTCGCGACTTACTGGACACCTTGTTGATCGAAATGAACCCACTGGACAACATGGACAACTTGACAGCATTGGGAATAGACATGAGCGAGGCACAATAAATACTGTAATTCGCGACTTACTGGACACCTTGTTGATCGAAATGAACCCACTGGACAACATGGACAACTTGACAGCATTGGGAATAGACATGAGCGAGGCACTGGCGGCAGCCCCGAGGTTAGCGTACCTGCCCTTCCTCGCAGGTTTGTTTTCATCTTCGATCTCGCCATACCTCGTACTGGATTTCGACCTGGGCTTGGTGACACTTTCACTGAACCTGTTGGCACTGCCAGTACTCCTGTTACTCGGAACAGGTGTAGGCGAAGGAGTCCTCGGCTGAGGAGAAGGCGGCTGCTGCAAGTTAGACAAGTTAGAAAGAGCTCCGGGCGACGGGGTTATGGATCGACGCTTAACAGAAGCTCTGAAGGCAGGGTACTGGTCAGGGGTGAGCAGGAAGTTCTGATTAGGAAGTTGGTTGTTGTGTCGGTCCATAGTTACTCCTGCTTCGTTTTCATGCTAACTGGTCGGAGAGACGCTAATAACCTGTCAGCGATTTCCTCGTCTTCTTCCTGCTCAGCTACTCTGGAGAACCTCTTGACCAGAAAGAACTTGATACCCACCACGACCAACAAAGTGAACCCAAAGGAATGTGACAAGAACAGAACTGTCCCGAGGATGAGGAACACAAAAGGGGTTAGCAGCAACTTCAGGCTGGTCCGTTTCTGTCCTCCTGCCATATGAGCTTTCTTTCTTCAATTATATTCCAGAGAAACACTGCACCTCACGTCACTTGATCTTGAAACATCGAGAGAAAAAAATGGGATGATTTTTAGTGGTGATGTGTGCGAGAGAAGCTCAACTTTGCAAATACTTGTGCTCGAGAGTATTTTGCAAAAAGCGTATATAGCGTATGTGGGTCGGACAGCTTCGTTACATTCGCAAGTCGGGAGGTGGAGCTACTCATTATACTCAACACAAAATAGAATTTCTTTATTTACTCAAATTTAGTTAACAATTTTTTTCTACAACATATTCAACCGGAGGCAACGCTCATTAGTTTCAAGTCAGGACTAATTTGAAACTCGCACCCAGTCCCGTCAACAACTTCCTGGATTTCAACCCCATCAGCCAGCTCAGTGAGAATGAGCCCTTGCTCCTTGTCAACTTCAAAAACACACTTTTCTGTGATTATCATGTCGACGCAGCTCTTCCCTGTGATCGGCAAGTTGCAATTCTTCATGATCTTGTGAGTTCCGCCCTTTGCTGTGTGCTCCATCGTCACGATTACTTTTGTTCCTGCCGTCGCTGATGAAACCAAGTCCATTGCTCCGCCCATTCCTTTCACCAACTTTCCCTGCAGAATTCATACGCTTATTTTGTGAATTCGAAAGAATATCAGAACTCTAGGTGTTTTTAAGTGATTTTAGTAAATTCTTTTTTTTTGTAAAATCCGACATTTTAGTTAGGCTTTTTGTAAATTGCTTTTGTTTTTAATGGGAAATCTTACGGGAATCATCCAGTTAGCGAGGTCTCCAAACTGAGAAACCTGCATTGCGCCAAGGATTGTCAAGTCGATGTGGCCACTACACGAAAGGAAGTTTGTGAGAATATATTCTTGAAGAGCGTTATGGTTTTTGTCTCATTAAAAATAAATTTGGCAATTCAATTCAAAACCGATTACCCTCTACTTACCCCCTGATCATGGCAAAACTCTCGTCACTGGAAAAGTACGACGACCCAGGGAGAATAGTGACAGTTTCCAGAAATCTTACGGGAATCATCCAGTTAGCGAGGTCTCCAAACTGAGAAACCTGCATTGCGCCAAGGATTGTCAAGTCGATGTGGCCACTACACGAAAGGAATTTTGTGAGAATATATTCTTGCGTTATGGTTTTTGTCTCATTGAAAATAAATTTGGCAATTCAATTCAAAACCGATTACCCTCTACTTACCCCCTGATCATGGCAAAACTCTCGTCACTGGAAAAGTACGACGACCCAGGGAGAATAGTGACAGTTTCCTTCCCAGCATTGATCAAGTCAGGATCCTCCTCACCCTCGAGTGGGAATGGTCCAAGGCCTAAAACTCCGTTTTCGCTCTGGAGAGTCACGTTGATCCCTTCAGGAATGTAATTCGATGCCAGCATTGGAATGCCAATCCCAAGGTTCGCTGTACAATTGTTTTAAGTAAATCTTAGGCATGGAGGTACTTATACTTATACTTCTCAGTTCTTAGGTCTATTAGTAAATCACAACTAGTGCACTTTTTTTTATAAACTCACCATACATGCCGTCTTGAAACTCCATAGCAGCTCTCCTGGCAATCTGCTCTCTGACAAGTTTCGCAGGGTTAGACGGCGACTTGGACTGCGACGCCGCGGCCTTTCGCACTGTTCGTTTCTGTTTACGGCAATCGAGATTAATTAACACATACATATATACAACGTTTAGAACAACCCACCTCAATCCTCTTCTCGTACTTCTCCCCTTTGATAACCCTATGAACGTAAATACTAGGAATATGAATATCTTCAGGATCGAGCTGGTCCACATCAACGATTTCCTCGACCTCTGCAATTGTGATTTTAGCGGCTTTGCACATTGGCGGGTTAAAATTGCGAGCCGTTTTCCTGAAATCACACCCAAATATAATCAAACCTATACCGTTACTATTCACAAACTCAATCCACTCACCTGAATACAAGATTCCCAGCCTTATCAGCCTTCCAAGCCTTGATGAGAGCAAAGTCCCCAGTGATGGCTTCCTCTAGAATGTAGTTTCGCCCCTCAAACTGCCGAGCTTCTCGTTCCGAACTGCAGATTTCAACCTAAAACGAACAGTATCATAACCTCACTACGAACTATTTTTAGTGTCAATAATACCAACACACCTTCCCATCACTTGTGTACTTGATAGGAGCCCCTCCCTCATGAATCAAAGTCCCGAAAGCTGTCGGCGTGAAGAACGCAGGGATACCGGCTCCACCAGCGCGAATCCGTTCTGCCAACGTCCCCTACAACGCGCAAAAAAATGAATAATAACGTACTGATTTACACATAACCTCAATGTAATTCACACACCCACCTGTGGCGTCAACTCGACCTCCAGTTCCCCAGACAGGTACTGCCTCTCAAACTCAGCATTTTCACCAACGTAAGAAGCAATCATCCTCCTAACCTGCTTCTGCCTCAGGAGCAACCCCAGCCCGAAATTATCGACCCCAGCATTGTTACTCACCACAATCAGGTCGGACACTTTCGTTTGAAGCAGAGCTTGGATCAAATTCTCAGGGATTCCACATAGTCCGAAACCTAATAACAAAAGCTGTCATCACAAAAACGTCCTCAAAATAACCTCTAAACTCGTCTAAAATTAACTATAATACCTCCAACGAGCAGCTTGGCCCCACTCGGAATATCTTTAACAGCATCGACAGGGTTGGAGTAGAACTGAGCCGCATCCCTCCTGCTACTAGTGTGGAACAAACATGCGTTTTGAGAAACTACTTTACTGAACAGACAGCGTCTACTAGTCAGCAGTCTCTGGAGAACCCTTGTCATCGGTGGCATACTTATATTTAAAAAAACAAATTTCTCAGACAAACTCACTCACTCTACACTTTTGTACACGTCTACAGATATATCGAATGTCCGTATCTCACCACAACATCAACAAACCACGTGCATATAATAATTATGCATATAAAATAATCCAAAAGGTCGGTTGATGATATTATTGTGCACACTCATCACCTGCTTTTTGTGTATTTTTCTTCTGCTGGAGAATGAGCACACACATGCAGCAGCAGCGCAGCAGAACGTGTTGTGATGATGGTGGTGTGCTCAACCCGGTCATAAAAAACATACATCATGGTTGGGCGATTTTATAAGCAGCTGTGTGTAGGTGCTCGGACAGGATGACACGACGGTGCTAATAAACTATACCAATTTTTGAGATTTTAAAAACACTTCAGTATTAAACCCGCAGTATTAAGGTGGTGTTTACTAAATTTACAATTGTTTACGTAATCACGATGTTCGAAACCAACCACGAAATTCCCGAACAATGACGCTACTCCAAGTGCACACTCATCACCTGCTTTTTGTGTATTTTTCTTCTGCTGGAGAATGAGCACACACATGCAGCAGCAGCGCAGCAGAACGTGTTGTGATGATGGTGGTGTGCCCAACCCGGTCATAAAAAACATACATCATGGTTGGGCGATTTTATAAGCAGCTGTGTGTAGGTGCTCGGAGACACGACGGTGCTAATAAACTATACCAATTTTTGAGATTTTAAAAACACTTCAGTATTAAACCCGCAGTATTATAAGTTTACTAAATTTACAATTGTTTACGTAATCACGATGTTCGAAACCAACCACGAAATTCCCGAACAATGACGCTACTCCATCTGTGGACTGAGAGAGGGAATAAGTAATAAGGAAGCAACGTATATATGTTATCATCGGATTATTGTTCCGACCCCAAACCCAACAGCACATTCTTTTTTATTTTTAGAGTCGCTACCTCTCTCGAACCCCACTTTTTCATTCACTTTTTTTGCGACTATACATCGTCATATTGCTTTTTCAGCTCTCTCCACCTCCCCGTGAGAGTGTGTGTGTACGCACGCATATATAATATATATTCCGCACCTCCATTATAAATTATACCCGAAATCGTCTGTTTTTAAATTTTCAGGAAATTAGTTTCTAAAAAAATAAATAATCATGGATCCGGAAATGTTCCTGGAGGTGGCCAACCAGGTCACCAAATTAAAAATGTTCCCTTACTTTGACATTGCTCATGCTGCCCTTTGTTGTCTCCACGTCAGGGAGGATCTGGGATCAGGTTTTATAATTGTTCACTTACCTTCGATTCCATCGTTCACGGATATCATCAGTAACGCTTTTGTGCAGGTGGAGTGGGCTTCACGAGACGACACCCCCTGACGACCTGGATCTGCTCACTGGTAGAGATCTACGCTGGCGGCATCCTCGCCAGTCTGTTCCTCGGTGAGCCGATCCTTGGACCCTTGAAGAGCAACGAGCACTTGGTCCTGTACACACTCGTCTGGTATCTCATCTTTTACTGCCCCTTCGATGCCATCTACAAAATCTGCAAGTTTCTGCCCATCAAACTCGCTTTCAGCATCATGAAGGAAATTTACAGGTTTGAGAAATCCGGATGTTTCATTACGATTTTATTTATCGAGTAATTTACTTTTATTCATTTTTGTTCATTGCAGAGTCAAGAAGGTCTACGACGGAGTGTCTCACTCGCTCAAGGTTTTCCCCAGTGGCTACTTGATCGCTCTTATTGTCGGAACCATCAAAGGTTCGCTTTATTATTCAAGTCCTTTGTGTTTCGGCTATGTATGGAAAAAGATTCATCTAAAATTTACATGATTTTAGGCAATGGCGCTGGTTTCCTGAAGATCTTTGAACGACTCCTCCGTGGCATCTGGACTCCTGGAGCGATCGAGATTCTGCAGCCTTCTTTGTAAGATTCATTTTAAATTTATTCAGTAAAATTGGGAAAAAAATGCTAACAAGATTGTTGAAATATATACCCAGCCCAACAAAAGCTTGCATCGCGGCATCAGTGATTTTCATCCTGGACAAAAAGACAGACTTCATCTCTGCCCCACACAGCCTGCTCTACTTTGGAATTGTCGTGTTCTTCGTCTACTTCAAAATCTCCTCAATTCTCCTCGGAATCCACGACCCGTTCGCTCCTTTCGAGAACATCTTTTGTGCTTTGTTCATGGGTGGATTAGCTGACGCGATCACTAGGGCTTTCGGGTCAAAGGTTGAAGGGGACAAGAAGAAAGAGTGAACTGGGGATTCAAGTTTTTTTTTCTTTTTTTTGAACAAAATTAAATGACCTGTTTGTCTTCTTTTTTACCTGTAAACAGTAATCCGAGATTACTCCAATTTTTTCTCTAGTCACCCGAGATTTTATTTGTGACCTATGCAGCATCGAGGTTTTATGCTTGTTTATTCGAGTTATGTTTTAAAAAGACACGGGTTTGCGACAACAAAGACAAACTGTGTGTTGGTGGTGGTATATATATTGTGACCAAAAAAATATGTTAACATAATGGCTCAAATGGTATCGAGATTTGTTTTGTGACAATAATATTTAAATGTTGATGATCGTTGTTCAGATGAATAAAATGCGTTGTTGTTGTTATTTTTTTTATTGTGTTGAACTTTTTTTGCACATAATCGTTTCGGAGTAACGAACTTACTGCAAATCCTTTAACGAACCACACATAATCGTTCCGAATAACGAACCACATATAATCATTCGCCAAGACTGTTTGACGTGTATCAGGTTAGTCCATCGAGGCTGTTATTTAAAAAAAAACAGAAATTTGGAAATGTACTGATTTCTATCCAATAACGACAGTGATCGTAAGCCAACCTTTACGAAGAAAATTGGGGGAAGCTTTGTTGATTTCCCCCAATTTCCAAAAAGTTGCCTTTTTTAATTTTACAGCTCTTATGAACTTACCTGGTAAACAAGAAATAGTCATGGTACCTTGATCATTCGCAATAACGACCTTAACTGCAAATCGCCCCGGAGTAACGAAGCACACATAATCGTTCCGAACTTAACTGTGGAAATCGTAAATTCCGCCGGAGTAACCAGAAATGAGTAATTAAAACCAGAGTATCCATGATTTAATATTATTTATTCCATTTTAAATAATTACGTGTAATATTAAGTTTACCCACGAAAAAAGTATTAATTAATTAAGAGATAAAATGGTTTACGTAATATCTGCACACTGAAAACCTTGAAACGCTGGTTGAAACCTTGATTTTAGCACACAATTTGATTCTATGTCTGCTTAACCTAGAAACTCGATTAAGATTTTACTAAATACCATTCACGCACACTATATATATATAACTCTATGTATCCACACACTAGTTCACGTTTAAAAAAAGCCCAGAGATAGAGTGAGAGAGAGTGAGAGATTTTTTCCTTTGTTCAGAAAAGGTTTATGCATGGAATCCTGAGGAAAAAGGAACAAGTGCTCTGGAAAGGAACGTGGATAGAAAAGTGTCTTGAAGAAGAAACCTAGAGGAAACATAAATTCAAAGATACTCGACAATATCACATTTGATCATGATGTTGGGACAAGACAACATGAGGTTATTACTCCTCCTATTCCTCCTCAAATTCCCAGAAACAGATGAGTGCCCCGACGCAGTGCCAGTCCGCTGGAGCTCGCCACCACTGCCCCTGCCGACCCCGCTACTGCTAGACCCGCCCCTCCCAGAGCTGCCTTCTCGCAAACTGCGACTCCTCTCACTCAGAATCTTGTGAAATATGGGAAGCAACGACACGTCAAGGTTAATTTCACTGAGATTCAGCTGCGAGTTGTCCAACCTCTTGGGCACACTATAGCTCCTGTTTTTGGCAGATAAATTATTGGAAAACCCAGAAGAGTGGTGGCGGTGAGCACCCTGGTGAGCAGAAGAAGAAGCCCTGTTGATCTCCTCTGAGGAAGAGTGAGCGTACGCTGTCGATATCGGCCGGGTTGAGCTTGTTGTCGTCAGTGTCTGTGAATAAGTGTTGGGGTCGTGGGTGGAATGTGCCGTCTGCGGTGGGTAGAACGGGAAGTGAGACTGCTGGTTGTAAGCGTGCTGTTGAGATGTCGGCGTCAGTGTCGTCGTCGAGGACGACAGCGTCCGGATTGTCGTCAGAGGGGAGGAATCTGCTTGATGTTGCGAGCTGCTTGGAGCGTGCTGCTTGTGGTGGTACGGCTGCATTGACAAGCGCCGGTGGTGCGGCTTCTGCTGAGACCTCGCCGTCGTCACCGGAGGGTACTGCACGTCCTCAGCTATACAGAACACACACGTTAGACATTATAATCACAAAGCAAAAAACAAAAAGCCGCAAACAGTCCACAAAACTCACCAGTCCTGAACCGCCCCACAGCCCCACTCCCGTTAATAAACTCATCATCCTGATCCTCATCATCAGTATCCTCCCCGTCAGTCTTGATCTTTTTCTTGGGAAGCTGTAGTCTCAACCCGTCCCCGTCAGAAGAGCTACCGGCGAGTAGCAAGCTAATAGGTTTGGCAACAGTGGGTGACTTGAGTCGTTTCGACTTGTTATTGACACTACAAGGGACCTTCTTCTCGACGACTTCCTCGACGGGCGCTTCCTCATCCTCCCCGACGAAGATATTCCTCTCCATGTACCTCCGTTCTTTCTGGAGCATAGTCCAAATCTCCTGTTGAGTGGTAGTGGAAACGACAGTCCCGCCGACCTGCTTCCCGTCCACGACCACGTCTTTCACGACGAGCACGTTCTCCGAGCAGCTCCTCTTGTGAGCCTGACTAGACCCGACCTGCTCGCTACTAGTCACCACAACCGGAGTCTCAGGGTCCTCGCTCAGATCCAAATCAGACTTGTTCAGCCTGAGGTATTTCGGAAGCAACTGTATGGGTTGCATGATAACCACTGATAAGCTTCTCTGCTGTCTTTGCTGCTGCTGGTGGTGTAGCGCTGCTGTGAGGCTCTCAGCGAGGAGCGACTCTTCAGGGATCTTTGGAAGACTCTTCTCCTCGATCGTCACTGGCTCTTCTGACGGCGAATTGGATAGTTGCTGCTGTACCTCTACCTCGTCTACACACGACTTTACTCCCGGTGGTTGTGGTTGCGTCGAGGAACTTATCAGAAGTGTCTTTGCCACCACGGCTGCTGAAGTGCTCTTCGAGTCCCAAGGGGCTGTCGTCGACAAGTTCCCTGCTGCTGCTGCTAGCGCTGTTGCCAGTCCTGGGTACTTTTTCCTGTTCAAATTCACGTTACTTTCAATTAGTCTTTGTTATTATTACTCCACTACAAAACTGTGTTAAATTTACTTTGGCGTAGTGGCGCCTTCTGTGGCGTCTTCAATGAACACATCTTCCCCACCATCAGAGTTGAGGGAGTATAGCGAGCTCACGTCTGTGTCTTTGTGTAATTCGAGTTTGTTAGTTTTACACGGCAGTTCACCGGGGTTCACACAAAAACAAATCCAGTTAGATTTTTTGTTACAGATATGGGGAATTCAAACAAAATTGTACAAACCGACAACCACCACAAGAAACAGCGTACCTTCTTTTTTGAGAACTTCGGATTTGGGAAGAGCGAGGTTGTGCATCGCGTCGTGGAGGATATCTTGAGCGTCATCTCCTAGGATTTTGGCCAGGGCCTGTATTAAAAAACAAAAACGTTACACTAAACCACTTTAATATCGATTAGTTGAACTTTATTCAATGTTAACAATTTCAACCATAGTAGCAGCGCACGCAAACCTGAATCTCACTGTCGACCTCCCGAATTTGCTTCCTGATCTTTTGATTCTCTTGCTTGGCAGTTTTGAGCTCTGCATCGTACATGCTGGTGGCAGAAGGTCTCCGATTCGTCGACGCTGGCTTGACTGTCGGGCGGAGGCGTTTCTCCACAGTCCCTTTCGGATTACGCTTTAGCTCGATTATCTGGAAACACGCCGGACATAAATTAGCAAAAACCAATCAAGCAGCGGTTGAGAGTTAAACGTACCTTTGGTAGGAACACAAGACAAAGCGTGGCAGTGGTGCAGAAGATGATGAATACAGAGATGATAAGAAATGAAGCGTCATGCTTGTCCGTGAGGACGTGGGAGAGTGGCGCACCCAACACGCACATCATCACGCTGTTGTACACACTCATCCCGATGTACTTTGAGTCGTTCAGTGCTGGAATTGACACGTTGCGGGTCTCCCATGCCAAGAAGCATCCGAACAACTAGCACAACAATTATCAGTGTTATTACTTTCAAAACCATACAGCGTAATTAACACGTTCAAACTTGAACGAGGACCCACCATATACAGCCATAAATGTGTTACAGTAATTATTATATAACAACACATTTATGGCTGTATATGGCCTTGGGACCCACCATGAGCAACCCCTTGTAAGCGTAGATAGCCCCCACAAAGTAATTCATGTACTGGCTCTTGCAATACTCGTTCAGCGGAATGATCAGGATGTCGTCGTTATTCGGGTTCGTCTGAAACCAATCAAAAGTTCACTCGTTTTCACGATATGATATGATATCACATGAATGATGAACCCATAATAATAAAAACTCACGCAAAATTATTAAATGCATAACTCATACAACTCATGCATCACTGATCCGAATCGAGTCTGCTATGTTACAACTCATGTAAACTGATTCCTATCAACACATTAATAAAGTTTAATTTGAATCACCTCTGATTCCTAAACTTGATGTTGATCGCGAGAAAGAAGCAGGCGAGCACGATCCCGACACTACTAGCCACCGTCATCGCAGCAAACAGAGTCGGGTTGACCCTGGTGTGCTCGATAATCTCGATAGTCCTGTCTTTTGGCTGGTTCTTCCCGTTCCACACGATGTGGTTGTCGTTCGTTTCGTGGAGCGACAAGGTGTGCGACACTCCGTCAAACTCACCCACCTTCACTTCCGCGTTCACTGTGTTGAACGCTCTGAACTGCTTGATCAGGATCGTGCCCTTCCTCCCATTGTCCCGGAACTCTACCTTACCCTGCGGATACAATCATCGTCGTCATTTAAATATAACTCATTTCAACATAATAACTATTAGAAAATAGCATCCTAACCGTAACGCCAGTGAAGCTGGTAGCCTCCAGAGCCTTGAGAAATGCCATCTGCCACTTTTCGTCGTGATACTGAAAAGTCCTGAGGAGGTCCTTCCTATGCCGCTGAGCAGGATCTGGGTAGAACTGACTCATGTTGTGCAGAGCAAGAGCGATAGACCATATCCCGTCATACGCGTACCCGTGAAACCGACTGTACTCGTTCAACTTGACAACCTCGTACATGGCGTTATACTCGCTGGCAGTCTACAAAAAAATTTACGTTAAAATTATTAGTCTCCAAAAAAGTGTACGTTATTATTATAGTCTCCAAAAAAAGTGAGCGTTATTGTAAGAGTCTGCGAAAAAAAGTGAACGATATTGTACAGTCTGCGAAAAAAAAGTGAGCGTTATTATTGTCTGTGGCAATTAGAAAAGCAATTCATTAACTAAGGTTGGAAATGGAAGTGTAAATAATAGAAAAGGGGCAATAAAAAAGGGAATAATTTGTTTTCTACTCACCATCCCAGAGACGGTGATGTTAGACGAGGTACTGAGCGGGAGCAAGTCCATGAGTAACGCTCCCTTGAGGGCAGTCTCTACCTCGTCCACAGTGCAATTCACGTCATCCTGCTTTCTCCACCAGGTTGGCGTGTACGCTGCCACTATCAGCCACTGGTACTTGCGACCGTACAGCTTCTCCCTGTACGCCTAACGGATGGATATTAAAAAATTCATTATTCAGCAGCTCTGTGTCAGTCGAGAGGGTGCAGTGTGTGTTTGTACCTCGCAGAAGATCCTCCTGGCCCAAGTCTCGTTAAAGTTGCCAAGAATGATCCTGACGTCCTTCTGCTTCAACTTATGAATATGGTAGGTAATATCATCCGCGAACGATTGAGCAGCGACCACCTCGACGCCCATCATCTCGAGATCGGCAACAAGTTTATTGTGAGCAAGTGAGTATCTGGGTTTGTTCTGGTAGAGCGTGCCCACTCTCGTCCAGTTGTACTTTTTCAGGAGGGCCAGTCGCGGCGCGTTGAACTCGTTCTCGGAGGGGACGATCCGGAACAGGTTCGGGTAGTTCTTCTTGCTGAACATTGGGTGCATGTCGGCGTACGACAACTGCGCCACTTTCCAGTACCGGGATGCCTTCGCTATCGGGTCCGTCACTTGGGTGCACGCGTCTCCGAACAACATGTACTTTATCGGAGAGTCGTGCATCATGTCGAAAAATGCCTTCATCCCGTCTGATGCAGAACACTAAACAATCGGCACATGTAGTTTTAAT
>JAHZNA010000211.1:0-19087 GCA_027743935.1 Sinodicranocentrus sp. ZH6
ATGTATATGCACATTATATTATTGTTCTGTTGAACTCTAAGGGTAATACGTATGTTTCACATTTCATACAGATAACAAACAGTGCATAGATTCAAGACTGGTCGAGTATGTATTTGGTTTTGGGGCTCCAGAATATGCCATATATTTGCTAAAACCTTAGTGAGGTCCATACATACAAACATGGGATTAAATTTCCATATACTTCATAGGAATATTTTACAGCAATTGGGGTCTCACTTTTATCATAATCATCGTTTAGCATTTTAAACAAATTATGAATAATTATTCATGGCTCTTAAGTGAGCAGTAATTTTGTAAATCCTAATGTAGATAGTGACTCAAATAATTGGATGTAGTTTTTGAAGAATTGAGAGAAAATTAATACTGGATACCCCTTTCATCTGACACTACACGCATACAGATACCATGTTTTAAGCACATTTTATGTTCATTGTCAGTATGTACGGAACTTCAGACACAACGTTAAGCTCCCTGATTTGGCTATACATATGCGTGCTTTTATATCCAAGCAAACAAACATGACTTGAATGTACATACTTCTATTCTTGTCATATGGATAGAGTTACTGAAATAATGCATACCCATATTATTTTAGGTAACTTGTTTTTAAGCATTTTGGATGCACACAGCACCAGCTCATAGCAGAGTGAAGTACGAGGTTTTCCCTGCCTGTTAGGAACTTCCGAAGGAGTTTTACTTTGAAGTTAAAAGATGGAAGGACACATGTCATGAACGAAAGTGTGAAAACTCTGATTTCATCCTTTGTTGTGTATCTAATTCATAAAAACTATTTAAAGGCTATTGGTTTCTTTTTTATATTGATAATGCTGCAAACCGTAAAGTTCAGAATCTTTCTTCTATTCTATAGTTTTTGGTAACGTTTGATTGAGAGGACGTATTTTGAAGCCTTTTACTTCTTATTGTGCAGATGATAAATTAAGAGAAGAGCTGGCTCGTACATGTAACAGCAATAGCATTTCACCCCCTTCATTATAAAAGATTTTAAAAATTTGAATGCATACTATTTAAATGGTACTGATTACGAAAAATACAGCTTGCAGAAAACACACATCTTGTAGAATAAATATTGGACAGCCTCATTGTTCATCGATATTGATTTCTACACGAAGAGAGAAAATACCCTTGGATTATGCCTGCTGCGTTTGATCAATAACTTTGGATCCTCCATACTCCTTTAAGATACAACAACATACAACCTTTTCAGAAATGTCACAAATGACTCATGACAAAATTCGTACCGATAATCCGGGTGAACCGTTATGCAACGCATATGCGTATATATGTATTAAATCAATAAAATGGAAGCCCTAACTATTTCTCATAAATCTGTTTGTTCATACTCCTTTCATCAATTCCTTCGTTCTTCTTAAAATAATCATTTGTTCGAATTCTGAAAAAAAATGTGATGAGCAACTTAACATTAATTATGTTTATGTTTAAAACATCACCAATATTATGTAAATGTAAAAACAATTTGGGTTGCTTTGTAGCTTTTGCAAAGCAGGTGCCACTTTATATCTTAAATTCTTAAGGTGTCTTAAATATACGTTGAAAAATGTAAAAGCTACCATAAAATGCAGCAAATAGTCCACTAAGGCTCGTTCGAGGTAAAAGTGATAAGATTACGACTAAAGAATGCTTTATAGATAATAGATAGCAGTTGAACTGTTAATATCCGAAATTTTTTGTAAGTTTGGATAAGCCTAAAGAAGTGAAGTACAACATAGCAGTTTAGGGTTTCTTGCTTGTAATAATATTACGAGTAGAAGAGTGATCCACCCTGAATGATTTTTAAATGCTTTATGCCGCAGGTCCAATTTTTTCCTACATAATCTGGGTTCACCGGCACAAGTAAACCCATCAACAAGCTACCGATTGGGNCTTGCTTGTAATAATATTACGAGTAGAAGAGTGATCCACCCTGAATGATTTTTAAATGCTTTATGCCGCAGGTCCAATTTTTTCCTACATAATCTGGGTTCACCGGCACAAGTAAACCCATCAACAAGCTACCGATTGGGTATCGAAACCCATAAGTAAAAAAGAATACTTGCGTACCGGTGACCGGTGTGTTAAAAGCTATCAGACAAGAAACATGTGCTCGACAATGGACTTCAAAATAGCTTATTTAAAAATTCATGTGACGCTACAAACTCATAAATGAGAGATTTTTGTTCAAAATGGATATAAGATATAAGAGAAGAACGAGCAGAGGACCAAGTACCAGCACCCGGGCAGTACACTCATTGTACGAGTCCTTGTGAAGCCAAATGAAACGAAAAGGGGAATTCTCACCGGGAGTAACATATTATGAACATTTCCGAGCCGACCGTAAATCACACGCAACAAAACGTGAGAAATATTATCCCAGCCCATACTTCAGCAATAATGTTGATGCCTGTGTTGCCCTTATATTTTACAAGGTGTAAAATACAATACCAAACCAGACAGCAAGGAAAAAGGGTCTGAATAGAAGGGAAAACAGAAATATGGGACTTTTTATAATTTTCAACAACGTGTGTGTTGAGTGTTGTACAGCAGAGTAAGAGATGTACACGGCACAGAGTAAAAACCAATATATGTATTGGCTGTCTGTTGTCTACCTTTCCATTAATGACTCTACCTGTAACAAACCTTCCGGTTTGTCGTTGCGACTAGTACTCTATTATACAGCTTAACAAACTCACCAAGTTAGACATGGCATTTATGACTAGGACGCAGTTAACGAATGATCTCGGTAGGTCCCTATTACACTCTGCAATTGTCGGATTAGGTTCTTTGCAAGTTTTAACTACAAGTCCAGAGGATACACAATTTCCTCTTTTGAGGACACATGCAAACTTGATAAACCAAAAGATAACTACCGACAATAACTAGAGATAAGAAAAGGCAAGACACGACATTGTACTTTCTATATACTCAATACAGGTATGCCCTATTGTTAGCGTCTTCAATATTAAACCCGTCTCCGTTTCCATTACGATCGTCCTGCTTTCATACCTACCTGTCTCTCCGAGTGAGAACAAGTGATGTTCTTTCCTCTCACGTATCACCTCAACCTTCTCATGCATGATGTATGTTTGTCCACATTTTGTGCATGAATACAAATGGAGAGAAGAGTTATGAATAAGTTTCCACGCACGTAAAACATTCTTTAGTAAACATTATTATGGTTAATGTACATCATCCAACAATACCAATCTGTCCAGTAACATTGTGTCCTTCCTCTGTGTAAACGGCCACGATACAAGGCAACAAAACCTGCCGTCCAAGTACTAATCTTGTTCACGTTTAACCTGCTTCATTTTCACGTAATCTCGTAGCTAAAGCTTATATAAATGCTCCACTTGGGGTTACATCTTACCTCGACTTATTTCCTGAGTAGGCTTACTCCATGAAAAAAACTACAAGAGCTTCTTATCCTCATCGTTCTTCCACATATCCATAATATTTCGTACAACCAATCTTGTTTCAACCACATTGGCATTGTTAGGGTTTCTCACGATATCCTACCTAGTTTTCCAAGCATTGCAGACACTTGGGGGTTACCTTCGTATTTACCTGCTGATGCTCATATATGATATCTAAATCAGTCTTATGTGAACTGACTGATAAGTGCATTCTTAACCATATTAGTACAAGGGGATGAATACAAATTCTGATGTTACATCTTCCATTTTAATACATTACAATGACAATATCCTTTTGTAAATGAAGAATATATGTGTTTTGGAGGGTGTACTCATATAGTGAATACATGTATAAATGTATTGCCCAAATAGCGTATTTATATAGACGTGATTTTTCATTCGAAAATAAAAGTAAAGTTGAAAAGCATTATAGTACAAGCCAAGTCCGTTGAGTTGTGTGTAACGTAAGATGCTCTATGTGCGTATTACTTGTGTTTTCAATAAAATGCATCTAACAGGAGTGAAGCAGCCATAGTCATTACAACAATATAAATGCGAACCCAAACAACCATAGCAAATGTAAAGGCCCAAACTACCTATTATAGTATAGTCAAGGATAACTTCACATGTCTCTTATTACATGATACAGAGAGAATATATGTATATATATATGAGCATTGTAAAATGAAGATTTTGAAGATGTGATGATATAATACAGCTAGTATCATTGTAGTTTTTTGTCCTATTCTTGATTCGAGCGAGAGATGTGGCGTTAGACGAGTTAAAATATTCATCTTTCCTGATGAGAGATACACGTATGGATGGTCTACACAAAATAATATTGTGATGATGTATACATTACTCTGTTCACATAGTTTTGAGAAGTCAGTGTTTTGCTATACCTCATAAAAAGTTGAAGCGGTGGAGTGCTCGTCGTCGTACGTTTTACGTGCATTAAAAAGTAAACGTAAAGAGTTGTAGTAACTCGAAAGAATTTTTCGTCTGACTGAAATTTTATAGGGTTGTTTGGTCTGGTTTTCTGGTTTTTCTCTTTGACTGTTTCCTATCTGATCTAAAGGAAAACGCCAGGACGCGGACGGAGCAAGGAATCAAGAAGAAAGTGGAGGATCGAAAAAAATAACCAGTAAGCAGACCAACTTAACTCAGAAAAATTAGCCCTGAGATGCTTACAAAACGTGGATGTAGACGGGAACAACCATCATATTATTATGATGAATTTATAGGATAGAAAATTACAAGCATTATATACGACGTACCATACGGATGTTTTCTGTGAGGACAAGGAGAGGAGCATCTATAAAAATCCTTTTTGGAAGAAAAAGAAAGCCTTGCTTACGTGCACCGTTCCTTCCTTCCTCCACGGCGACTTTTAACAAGAAGGACGGAATACAAAGCAAAACTATATGATGTACGAGAGTAAGGTGCTTATTTTTCTAGGGACTCAATATAATACTTTATCCTTTCCTGTGTGCATACCTTCATGCACTCAACCGATATTGGTGTCTGCCTTTTAGCTATTCCTGACTTTGACTCCTGAAAAATATTGTTTGCTCTCTTCTGTGCTGTCCATTTTGGGGATAGCTAGAGGATGAAAACGGGATAAAATCATTGCTTCTGTGAGTGTTTGTTGTGCTGTTGTTTGAGTTTTGGTTGTGAATTCTGTATTGCTTTTTTCAAAAATTTACGAAAGACAACGGAAAAATTGCTATATGACGATGTGCAGATAAGAAGAAATATTGGAATACAGAAATAAAGTTGACAACACAAAATTGGTTCGATTCGTAAAAAAGACGTTGGTCAACAAATGTAATTATATTTCGAATAAAGGAATGTCGCATGTGTGCTGGTGATATTGTTGTGACAAGTGTGCTGATCGAAATCGAAACTCGTGCAGACATGTATCTTTGTGCTCACAATTTGCAAATTCGGCACACATACATATGAGTATTAAATTATAAATCGTAGACTACCCATCTCTTTAAAAATGTGATGTAGCTGGCTTATTCAAAGTGGTGTGTGCAGTCACGGTGTGTGGATTTGAACATCAAAAGAGGGAACTTTTGTGACACAAAACAAGCACGAGCTGAAAAAAAGTTAACAATAAGTCACATTACGCATGGTTGTGTGGGAGCTAAATTACTGATACAACGCTTGAAAAGAAATATGGAAATCTCCGCTTAATGATCATCGGCTCTTGGTGAGAGGAGTTGTATAAGATCGTGCGCTTCAAAATATTCGTAATTGGTGTGCCTTGCAAAATCTGTGAAAGTTTATTCTAAATTTAATGATTACATAATCACATCGAATCTGTCTTACAAATAATGCCCATGAATTATTCTCCAATGGAACAAACGATTAACTTTAAATCAATTCATCGTATTGCTAAAAATACGCTGCCCTTGAAACTCACAATTCCGTCCTGACCAATCTCATCAGTATTGTTGTAATTGTAAACTGCATTCCATCCGCTTTTGTGCCATATCACTAATTAAAAATTAAAATATTTTACCACTGCTCTCTGCTATTTTCAACTATGTCAATACATTCCCTTAAAACTGTGAGAAACTTCAATGTCAATTAACCTATAACATTCATAAAACATTTTAAAGAAACTTTGAGGCTGTAAAATTGTTTCTATCGTGTGCTGAGTGAGTGTCGAGTTGACGTTGACTAATCAACACGAGTAAATCATAAAAAATCCATCGGTAAAAATTGTCTTCGCTAGAAGTGCAAGTGTTTCTTGTATGGATCATGATAAAAATATCGACCTTTGGGATTTTGTTTGCTGACATTGATGAGTAATGTTTCTTATCTCCTTCCAAACATAAAAATGTGATATACCTCGTGTGTTTAAAACTGTGAGAAACTTCAATGTCAATTAACCTATAACATTCATAAAACATTTTAAAGAAACTTTGAGGCTGTAAAATTGTGTCTATCGTGTGCTGAGTGAGTGTTGAGTTGAGGTTGACTAATCAACACGAGTAAATCATAAAAAATCTATCGGTAAAAATTGTCTTCGCTAGAAGTGCAAGTGTTTCTTGTATGGATCATGATAAAAATATCGACCTTTGGGATTTTTGTTTGCTGACATTGATGAGTAATGTTTCTTATCTCCTTCCAAACATAAAAATGTGATATACCTCGTGTGTTTAAAGTTCATTTATGTTTGTTTATAGAATAGCTCCATAATATTTGTAATATATTGAGTGCACACACATTTCTTCAACGTGTATTTTACTTAAGTACACACTTTCTGATCTGAAGCAGCTGGATTTGTACATTATGTGATGTTGGTTTCTTGCGTGATGTGCTGGCGACTTCTCTATAATTTAGCGTTTTGCTCATCTGATCGTTCCTGGGATCATCGCTTCATATGTCATGGATCATTTGTGAATACTGAATAATTTCAATTTTATGTGTCATCTGAAGATGATGATGACCACATGACCAGTTAAGTGAGTCTCCTTTGTTTCTTAAAGATGGTGGATTTTTATAAGCCATCTGCATCCCTTTATGTGGCCTTCCGGAAGTGAATCACGGTGCGTTGAATTCTTCGACATGAAAAATGACAAATTAAGCAATGTAAATAACTATGATTAGCATTCGATAATTATCACCTGTAAGGATTGGTGTTCCTACCTAAAACACATATCTCTTTCGGTCAACAGCATTTAGCATTGAGTAAACATCGTTTGTCAGTTATTATTTTCTGTCATTTATTATTATAAAATTCTTCGATCGCAAAGCCATTCCCCTTTGTGAGATTACAGGCTACAAACAAACTTCGTATTTTTGTAAACATTCTGTTGAGAACTCGTTTAGAAATATTTGGCGTACCAAAGATTTTATATGCAAGCAACGTTGATACGTATGTTAGAGAAGTTAGAAGCATGCAAAAAAAAAATCAAGTTTTTTAGCATTTCACTAATATGACAAAGTTTATACTCCTACACAACATGGTGAAGTTCTAGATAAGTTTAACATTGGATTGAATATTTATATGCTTCTCCACCGGAAAAGACTGACAGTAAATAAATAACATCCTCCGTCCTTAAAGTTCAAAGCAACGAAATATAAAGTCACCGAGATAGCCTTCTCAAGCTCCTAACCCAGTTATAAATGACAAGCGATTAGTGTCACTTGCCATTAACGTAAGAAACAATTTAGCCTTCTATCGATGTTGACCGTGACATATTTATTCAAATACGACATATTCTATTATAAACTAAAATTTAATAAATCTGGAATACCCTGCTGAAAAATATATTTGAGGAATTAATCGGAAGAATCCGATTACTCTACTCTGTTCAAAATGTTCGGGAAGAAGAAAAAGAAGGTGTTAATAAGCCAACCAACGAATTTCGAACACCGCGTGCACACCGGCTTTGATAAAAAGGAAGGAAAATTCATCGGCTTGCCACCGCAATGGGCAAGCATTGTTGGGAACAATCAGATTTTGAAAAGCACAAATCGACCGTTGCCGCTTGTGGATCCGTCGGAAATTACCCATACTGAAATTCTTGACTTGAAGGTAAAAACTTTAATTCGTTTTTTTATTTTTGTGCTAACACGTACATATTTTGTTTGAGCAATATCATTCTCACTTCATGTTCTTATGCATGAGTCAATGTTTCGTTTCGCATGCCAGTCACGCTGATTTTCGTTGTGTGGATAATATTCAACAGACCGTTGTGAGGGGAGATGGAGATGGAGATGGTTCAAGGCTAGTTGAAGCCGGTGGTGGTATTCCAAAAACGTCAAGCGTGGCACGATCAAATTCCCTTCGTTCTTCCACCCCTCCACAACTCCGAAAAAATTTCCGAATTCCTCCTTCAGTGCCCGAAGAAGACCCGCGTCATTCCCAAATAAGCGGTACCGGCTTCCCACCAAATGCTTTCAATAACGCTACCAACAACTTCATCTCCAGCCAATTAAATAATCATCATCATGTAAACTCTACCACTACCACCGGCTTCTTCCCCCATCATCATGGGAATAAGCAAATAGATCCTCATTCCCCTGTGCCTCCCTCAGCCATGATTAACAATGCCACTGAAAATGTGAGTTTATGGGCTACTTATGCAGTCTTTTATTACTTCTCAATGCTGTGAATTTAAAACTTCTCTAATTCCCAAATATTTCCCATTTTTTTCTTGCCGAGATTACCTTGAAAATCTTTCCCGCACTCACTCTTACAATGTTTTTGCACTACTAACGTTTTCGAGCTTTGTGCACAGTCTGTCTTGTTCAATTTCAAGCAAGGATAAGCACGCAAATAACATCGCATGCAACATGTCAATTTAAAGCTTTAAAAAATTATTTTCTTACGTGCCAGTTTTAAGAATTGCTCTATTTCCCATCCCATAACTTACACCACATTAACATAGCCTATAAGACCATTTCTAGTAGGTATATAACTCTAATCTGAATGTACTGTCCATTTAACAATCGTAAAATCGTAATGCATCCTTGATTATTTTTTAAAAATCCTTTTTTACAAGTTGCAAGGTTTAAACAAGTAACCCCGCAATAATAATAACCTTTTATGGTCCTCTCCTGGTCGCATAAATCATCCTAAGTACATTTAACTACATATACTAGCGATAACACTGCATTTTGCTAATTTATACGAATTTAATTTAGCTTGTGCGTGTATCATGTAAAAATTTGACAAATGATTTTCAAAGCTGAAGTAACCAATAACCCCTTCAAATAATTCAGCACATCCAAACCCCTTTAACGTTAGAAGTTTATTGCATGATTGTGTCGTTGAGTCCTTTGCGTATTGCGTAACATTGTAGCACATCCTCTGACCACAGTCCAAACCCAATGCTCATAATCGTTAGATGATAACATTTTCACTTTTTATGTCCATACCTGTTTTTATCTATGAACATGTTTATTTATGCAGAAACCACCTATGCCATTACCGATTCATGCATCTTCGATCCTGTCTTTGCAACAGCAAAAAGCATCTAGGGTATCTCAATCCCCCGTCCCATCTTTACCACCACATGGTCATTTGCATGGGTATTCTCATCATCATCTTCTTCTACTTCATCAGTATCATCATAATAATGATAGAACAAGTACAATTGCGAGAGCTTCTGCTGCTGTTGTTAGAAAAGCAGTATCATCCTCATCAACTTCATCCTTAACATCAACTACGACGGCAACCCCCACTTTGAATACCACGATGATGATGATGTTTGCTGGTGGTGGTTCAGCAACCGCAGCACTCGCATCGGCATCGTCTTCTTCATCCCTATCACCTTCATCTACCGGAGTCAATAATATTATTGTTCCTAATGGTATTGTACGGGGACAGGTGAGCGAGCAGTGATAGTGATATGCTGACACTAACATGTACATAATATTGTAGTTTGTACAAAACGAAAGTAGTATACAAATTTACACATAAGATGTACAGAAAAACCCCTGTACTTTCGTTGACATACGTGGTATATGTATGGAATAGAATTATCAGGGCATATCTACATGCACTTGTGCAACTGTGGCCAAGAGAAAGCGTAGATTCACTCGGATTTCGAAGGAAATCTCCTGTTATTCGTATTCACAAGACGATTCATGCACTCTTCACTATTTCAATGTCAACATTTTTGCCAGGAGGGTTGGTCGGCAGTGAAAATTTAAGACACGTACACACTTGAGTTTGAAAGTAGACAAGCGTAGATAGATAGATCTGTAAGCATCATTATAAACATTCCAAAACACCACCAACCGTGCGGGTGTAGTGACTTGTAGGATGAGTAGTTTTTTGTCTGTTAGTGGCAATGGCAATAATGTGTGTAGCTTGTGTATTCACAAAAAATGAAAGAATTACACATTTCAGGATGATGAGGATTAGATAGGAATGTGTGCAGTTTGATATGCAGCACATGAATGCAGCTTGATCTGCTCAATTGTTGCGCAACACAATGTGTGAATGGTAGTTTTTGGCTGTTGTTATTACTTTTGACGTTGTATGATCATAATAACATATGCACACATAAAGTAGCATTGTTTTTTCAACGCGGCTCAACCCATCGTCATTACCATTATTATGTAATGCAGGGCATTTAGGCTGTTGGCGTGAACCAAGATAATATGTGTGTGTAGGCTTTAAGAAACTATTTTACAATGCTAAAATTATTCTTAACTTCGTTGGATGGATATATGATTTTGTGAGTTTGTATCTAATAGTTAGCGATATGCTGTAACAAAATGTGCAGATTCTGCTCAGAGATGCTGGCACATTCATTGTTTCTACGTTTCACATTTTTTATACATCTAGCTCTAACATAACTCCTCGTTTTGTTTGCATCTGTTTCTTAATGCATTATGCATGACCATTATTATGTAATGCAGGGCATTTAGGCTGTTGGCGTGAACCAAGATAATATGTGTGTGTAGGCTTTAAGAAACTATTTTACAATGCTAAAATTATTCTTAACTTCGTTAGATGGATATATGATTTTGTGAGTTTGTTAGTTAGCGATATGCTGTACCAAAATGTGCAGATTCTGCTCAGAGATGCTGGCACATTCATTGTTTCTACGTTTCACATTTTTTATGCATCTAGCTCTAACATAACTCCTCGTTTTGTTTGCATCTGTTTCTTAATGCATTATGCATGTAATGACCTGTCTATCACTGAGGACGATGATGATGGGCGTGTATGGCATATGGTTGCTGTCATATATATGTAAAAAAGAATGGAAGTGTAACGGCTATAGACAAGGCAAAACTACTTACAAGCATATTGATATTAATACCTATTGTCGGCTTGTGTTACATCAGATAGGTTCGTATTTCGTCTTAACATGCTATCACAACTAGTAAGCCAAAAATGTGTTTTGTTTTGTAAATACCTACATTACACACCAGCACCACTTCAATACAGCGCATCATATTATCCTAATTGTCGGATTGTGGAGGTAAACGACTACTAACTAATCAATACGTTTAAAACAATAGCACACGTTGATTAAGAAAAAATTCGCTGCTTTACATACAGATGAGACGTATCTTTATTCTACTCAATATCAAATTTTATGAACAGGTGTGTTACTTCAATAGGCAGTTAAGGTACGAAGATCATTCCAACCAACCTAAAAATGAAACCATGTTGTCGACTTGGCCAACTAAAATTTGACGATGAAATTAATCTATTCATCCGTTTTCCGTTTTGTTAGAATGCGATGAACTAAATGAGCAACTCTGGAGGCTATTTAAAATTAAAATAATCTTCGCATCTCTTCTTGCTTTGGTCATAACTTGTGACTCATATTATTGCTCTTCGGTTTTGCAGTCTAGTCTACTTGTTTGAATGCTTGGTACAAAGTGTATATTTCTGCCTACAATCCTACTTGAGGTGTATAGATGATGATAAATTTGTGGATTAAAACAGGAACCGTCACCAATCGGTCCAGGGCCGATGCCTCTTCCAAGCACGACATCGCTACATAGCTACCAAAGTTCAATGAATGGTCCTCTTAACAGTACTAGCCATACAGGAGCACCTCATAACTACAATCGTTTCCCACCTACTCAACATCCTCCACAACCGCCAATTAAACATCATCAATGGAATGGCTCAGCAGTAGGTGGGAATCCGCCGATTAATGGTCATGGCCCATCGCCTCTGCCATCCGCATCTGGAGCGCCTTCCTGGAATCACGTAAATAGCAACGGGAATGGACCTGTTCATGGCAATCACAACGTAATTAACAATATCAATCACCAACAAGCTCCACCCCAACATCATCATGGTATAAGCTCAAGTACAAGTTTCCCAGGAGCGATGAGTCAACACGCTGGACCTGCGCCTGTACCGTTTCCGCGTCAAAGCCCATCTACGTCCTCCACTGGCATGCACCAACCCACAATGCCGATGTCAATGTCAACAAATTTTAATAGTAATAGGTTCTCTCAACAAAGTCCATCTACGGCAACTGCTCATATGTCAATTAGTTCAGGAGGAAGTGGTACAAGTGCTAGTGGAACTACTGGAACCGGTGCAAGCACAGGTCAGCCATCTCCAGTTCAAAGCACAAGTGGAAATACCATTATGCAAACCCAATTTCCCCCGCAACCCGTCCCTAAACAGCAGCAGCACATGCATTCCGTCGGTGGAAGCATGCCTCCAACACATCATCCTCCCCCACCACCTCTGGTCAAGCCGTCTCCTCATTTTGCTCCTGTAACGGATCACAATCAAAATCAGAAACCTCATCTTCCCCCTCCTGGTCAACTCCCTCCTAAACCTTCACCTCAACCACCCCCACAATCTCACCCTCCACCTCCTCAACAACAACCTGAACAGCATCGCCTCACCCATGAACAGGTAATTGCAAATGAAACTACACAACTTAGCATTAATTATTGGAATAATGTAAAATCAAAACGATTACCTTTACAGTTCCGAGCAGCACTTCAAATGGTGGTAAGCCCCGGAGACCCCAGAGAGAACTTGGAAAATTTTATTAAAATTGGTGAAGGTTCTACTGGCATTGTTTGCATTGCAACAGACAGGGCAACAAGAAAGCAAGTCGCTGTGAAGAAAATGGATCTGAGAAAACAGCAAAGAAGAGAATTACTGTTTAATGAGGTACGTTGATTCGGGTTTTCAAAAACTAATTACCTACATTTATCACACTACAGGCAACTTCATAAATTTTCCAATGATGCATAACGCAATAATGGCAAGGTTAGATTGGGGTTGTTTTTTTGTGAACGAGAAACTCATGTTAAATTACATTTGAAAAAGTGGGAAAAGGGGAGTTGCGCTGTGAATCTAAAAATGATTTTATGCTGGGTAATATAAATTAAATATTCATTTTTTGGAGAAAAAGCAGGTTTATCTTGTTTCCTGCTATAGGTAAAATCGTGAGAATTACTTAAAAATGTTGTATTTATGGAATTTACCTTGAAAATTATTTAAATTTTTTCTGCAAGACTAGATTTTTATTTATTTTTTTTGGATTAGTCGCGTTTTTTATTATATGGACACTGATTTATTGATTTCTCTACAGGTGGTCATTATGAGGGATTATCATCATCCGAACATTGTCGAAATGTATGATAGTTTTCTTGTGGAAGATGAGCTTTGGGTAGTGATGGAATACTTGGAGGGTGGAGCATTGACTGATATTGTGACGCATGCAAGAATGGACGAGGAGCAGATAGCCACAGTTTGCAAACAGTGTTTGAAAGCATTAGCTTATTTGCACTCCCAAGGTTTGTATGCACGTATTTAATGTATTTTTCATTAAAAAACAGTGAACTATTATTGCGTCTGGATTCGTAGGCGTTTCTAATGAGTGACTTTGCACAAAATTATTACATGGGATTTTTTGTTTGCTAATAATGTTACAGGTGTGATTCACAGAGATATCAAAAGCGACTCAATTCTCTTGGCTGCTGATGGAAGGGTGAGTTTTTCTCCCACTTTAATTGACTTCTTCCTGCATTTCATTGAGTCAAACTTTGATGTTGATTTGATGAATACGAGTGGTAGTTTTTCCCATAATGAGTAGTCATTTCAGCGCGCAAATCCGTTTTTCCTGAAGAATTACAAGTCATTCCATTGATTTAATTTTATTCTTGACATTGTTAATGATTCTGTCATGATACATGTACAGGTGAAATCAAGCCAGTACAATTTACTTTTCATGTCTGTGTTGAGCTCTTTCAAAGTTATGCTCTTTCTACCACTTCAGTTTTATAAAATTAGAGTCTTGTGTCACGGATTTTCCCAACATTTCACATTAATTATGATTACTATCCGATATGATGATGTGCATGTGTGTGTAATATTGTATTTCTGTTCATTCAATGTAACCCAAAAAACAATAATTATGTGCAAATTCATGCTTACATGCAGGATTTTCGTTGGTATTAGTGAGGCTTCACTATCTTTGCTTGCAATTTACCTCGTGTGGGTGACAAATGTGTCACTGATTTGTTTTTCTCGTGTTGGTGTGTAACAGACGCCCAAGTACCAGTCACACCTCGTATTATGTGGCAGTAACGGGTAATGTACCGACTGCAGTCATGATGTGAATGTGAAGCCCCACAATAACATGCTTTTTTTAGTCCTTTTCTCGTAGCAAAGTAATTATAGCTTATTACATATCCACTGCGTATTTTGTCGTATTAATAATGGTTTCTAACCTGAACACGTTGTATTTCAATAATTTTAGGTTTCGACGAGGCTCATAGGATTTTTAGAACGAATGCTCGTTCGTGATCCAACTCAACGTGCAACAGCCTCCGAACTTTTACAGCATCCTTTCCTACGGGAAGCTGGTCCGCCTTCTGTACTCGTTCCACTGATGCAAAATTTGAACAGATCAATGCTAGGCATGCCGAACCACTAATGACGTCATTCGCAATCTCAACCTTAGGAGTATCACTAAAATATGAACATGCTGGAAATCATTTTCACTACTAACAAATTTGGAAGTGGACTCTTCAAGACGTCCTTATTTTTTGTAAAAAAGCACCTATACTTATTGAGAATAACTTAGACATTTAATCTGCGATTTTACAAGTGACTAAAATCTCGTATTATTGAGAATGACATTAATTAGATTATGCTTATAGTTATCAGGCAAGATCCTGATGGAAATTGATATTATAGAAACTTCAGTATTTTGTCCACGATTGAACAAAACCAGCCACAGTAGAAGAAATATCGTGCTTTGTAAAGCAAAGTATTTTCAAATTCGTGTGGTTTGCAACATTAGCAGCTACAATGTGAATGTACTGCTACTAGCTACTCTCCACAAAAACTAACTTTGTATTATTTTGACGATTTCTAGAAGCTATGTAACTTTTCCTGTAGACAATTGTAGATTACACTAGACTAATTAAATTAAGGCAGCTGAGCTGATGAGATTATTAGTTCAGCCGTCAACTTCGCCTTCGCCCACGTAAAGTAAAAATACTTTCACCTGCTCCAGCATTGATTTAGGAAACAGCACATCAACTCTCCGTCCACACAGTATATACACTCTTTTGCACATCATTTGCGTAAAAATGAAATTTTTTGTTATGCACTCATTTAGTGTACAGCTGGCTCGCGATTTTTGTAGATAAAGAATACGAATACGGACGAATATATGTTTAAAGCTTAACATTTGCATGACAGATCAACTTTAATTAAAAATATATTATGGCGAATATGCATTTGTATTTACAATGTATTGTACATAAAAGTTACGTTAAATAGCAAAGTTCAAATGTAGTGTAAAGTTTAATCTTACGGTTAGCTTGATAGCATTCGTTTTTCAGAATACATGCGTATTTTTGCCAGAGAAACCCTAGTTGGGTATGACAAGCCATGAATATGACTATCTAGAATATACATTCCTGTAATCAGCAATAAATGCAAAATAGCTGTGTAGTGTTTTATGATACATTTATACTTTTAAAATATCTTTTCTTGAATAAGAGTGAGGTGATTACTGACTCAAAAAGTGATTTATAAAGTGTACTTCATTAAACTATTTCCAGAAACAAAATTCCAGCCGTCCATTTTGTCTTCAAAAGAAAGAGTATTAGTTTGTATTTAAGATTACTCTCAATTACTATAACTGTCAATAATACGTATCAAGCAGACTGTACTATGCATGCATGAAACCCTCTACATACAGTCAGTGTAATTTGTGTAATCTGTATTGTATATCCAGTTAATTCTATTCAGAATTACCGATTGTGTATACACACTGCAGTAGAATTGAGTTATGTGAATATGTATCCGTTGGTACTGATGATATAAAAACTCCGCCTGTCAAACAATAGAAAACGATGAATAAACGATTGCCCTTAAGAGGTTTATCTAACAAGATGCTTTTGCGCAAAATAAATGTTATAAATTTTCATACACAGCTCTGTAGGGTTCTCACACAATTTATTAAACACATGTATCGGAAATGAGATAATCGACAATTACAATAGTGAACAATCTACTTAAAGTAAACTACGTTAATTTCAACGAAATTGGATATATTTAAATAAAACTGAAGGAGCATTCTTCATCTGAAGTAACTTTAAAGATAAAGATTTTAGCCACACAATACTGGTCAAGTGTCATCAAAGACAAACATACTTATATATGCATGTATATTTTTATATATATGTTAGAATAATGCTGATAATTCATATACTGCAATGATAATACTAATATAGTTAGCTAACAACATTAAGTTGAATATTCGCGTGTTAGGTACGCTAAAGAAATTTGGTGAAGTCACACGTGAAAATGTGCAATATATGCACTTAAAGTTTCTAGGATTGTTGGATTTGCTTTGGCATATTTTTGGAAGTACCAGTTCGTTTAGTAATAACATAATAATAATTAGATTTCTACGAGTCCAAAAGAACTACAACATTATACCAGTAAATACATTTAATTTAATCTCGTACTCATCTCTATTGTATCGAAAAAATGGATTAAAATTTATAGAACTCACCCGATTGACAAAACTCAGTGAGAAGAATTCCATTGGCTAATTTTTATTTCCTCTACATTTTAGGCATTTTTATGGGATGGATTGGACCAGAACTCGGAAGTTAAAATACATATTCACGAAACAATATAGAATATAATATTTCGCTTTTCCGTGACAAGTATAATATGATTTAATAAATTTACTCAATATTTTTATTACGTACATATAGACGATTTCACTGACTATTATTGAGATCTGTGGTGTGAATAAAAATTCTTTCTATACTGAAACGTTTATTTAACCCGTAAATGTATTTTTATGCCATCCCAAAATTCTCCAAATAAATTATTGACTTGCTTCATATAACTTTTCCAAAATCTCTGTTAATTTGGCTAGGATTTAAATACTTATATGTTCTTTTTATACTCAGGAAAAATTTACTAAATTTTACCTCTCTTTATGACCTTCTCCGTGTTAGCATCAGTCAAATTGGATAGACACAAGCCGATTTAATCACCATTTTAAATCAATGCAAATACGTTCAGCTCAATTGCAATTGCAAGTAAAGATATTCATTTGATTTACCCTCACAAGTTGTTGAAAACGCGAAGATAAAAATGTATATTGAACGACTGAATCCATACAAGGATGAAATGTAAGGGAGCATACATATCTGTTACAATTCATGACTTTTCGTAAACACTCAATGCTGGACGTTTTGATTAATTACACAAGTTATACATAATAATTATTCCATTAATATTCACGTATAATTAAAGTATTGTGAAATTCATGGGATGAAGATGAAACTTCAACAATTACTAATCCATTCTAAATATAGATTGACACGAATTCTAACGTCAGAAATGTTTTTAATTAATGGTATATATATTAAAATATACAAGGTGAGTTGTACAAATTACTCCACATTACAACATACTTTTACTACAGAAAGAACTTTGGATACTCTACAGAGTTGAAATAGTTTCACAGAAATTAGTGTGATTTTTGAAGGAATGTCAAAGGGACAGAAAGATTTTTTCCTTCATTTTTGTTGCATGTTCGGATAGATAAAAGAGCTTTATACGTCACACAAGATTTATTAGTACCGATCTGTCAGAAAATCCTATTATTAGTCACTAGCCTTATTGAAAATAGAGGATAAAGTTTGTCTTACCTACTGACTGTACATCATTCCCATGAAGCTGGGAGAAAGTTTATTCGTTGATTCTTCCTGCACCATGCATGGTATTTTTGTATGTTTATACCAATACCAGCATGGATTTTTCGAATAGTAATATTAGCAACATGCATGATTTACATACAATCCTATGTAATAAAAGTACAATGATGATCCTATCTGCACGTACTAACGCTAACATCAAAGTGGGTATATGAACATTTTAGAAATAACAGTAGGGGAAAACCGTAGAAAACACAAAATGAGATTTTGCAGTTACTAGTGTACAAAACCTGTATTCTTACCAATTAGGACTATAGTTGCATGCAAGTTTATAATAACAAGCAAAGATTTTTCAAAACTATCCATAATTCCCATTGCGATTAATATGTTTCTGAAAAGTTTAAGGACTAATTTTTAATATTGGTCGGGTTACAAAAATGTAATGAAGTGCTTATGAAAACCAGCGTTTCACACAAAACACATTTTCTCTCTCACTCTCAGCAACATTATCACAAAACTTACTTTCACTGATTTCATACTAGCATTCTATACTATGCCAAGTATGTAAAGACACGCACACGTAACTCAGTCATTCAGTCAGAGCTTTCACCGGTTATCAGACGAAGAATTCTGATTTAGCTGACAGTCCATACTCGACCTCCTCGTTTTTGTACATTTCAATAGCCTGTGTAATACATATAATAGTGAAATTACATTTATTAGGAAGCCTATCATCGTTTTTCAACAGTGTACCACTATCACTGTTATAAATATAGGTATATATCCGAATGATCTAAACTCGTATGAAAACTTCCACTAAAGGTATAAGTAATGCAATAGGGCGATATTAAATAAACATACTGCAGATCATACAATTCAAAAAATTTGTTATATAATAAGCAATTGTTTGGACAAGGATTATTTACAATAAGCAGCGCACTAGACGAGACCGATAACAATACATATGGAGA
>JAHZNA010000212.1:0-11009 GCA_027743935.1 Sinodicranocentrus sp. ZH6
CCTGTTTTACCTTCGCCACCTAGAAAGTTGACCACTCTGAGATTCTTCGAATGAAATGCCATGCATTCCAATTAAACTTAACATTAGCGCTAAAGTCAAAGCGATTGCCATTCCAAATAATTTGATGGGCAAAAGGAAAATTGTAAGAAATACGATCTGTTGAAGGACACCAAAATTTTAATTAGAACAGTTATTACCAAATTCCAAAAATTCGCTGTTTTATAATGGTACCTGAATTTTATCCCAAATAGATACCTCCACTCTGCTGTAAAAAGGACAGAGATTAGAAACGCCCGTATCACAGGTCATTTCTTTGTTATTACCATCGGTGATACAGATCTTGTCATCAGTCAAAATTTGATTTGTAAGTTCCGGTTGGTCACAGTGTCCATCTGTTACAGTATCGATTTGCGTACTTGTCTCAAAGAAACTTTGCTTACTGAATACTGAAGTTTCTTCCTTAAACTCAAGTTCAGATATGAGGTTATTTTCAGCTTCAAAATTATGCGCATGAATAAGAGCTTGCTGTTGCAACTTTTTAAATCTGATGCGTTCCAAAACAGCTTCCTCAGAGTAGTCTTCCTCGAAGCCTTGAAAACCGTGTCTTCGCAGAAAATTTGTTATCGTAAAGAACCCACGGGAATCTGGGGTAATGTCATGGTCAGTTAACTCTAGGTCGTCTGAATGCTTCCCTAAATAGCTCGATAAAAATCCTGGCTTTGTAAATGAGCTATTTTCGTAAATTTTCCAAAGCGATGAATTACGAAGATTGAGGTTTAAGTTCAAGCTTAGATTCAGATTATTCAAGTAATTTAAACCCAATGTCGGCAAAGAGAAAAAATCACGATTGTTGTTATTTTCTCCATCCTCTGGATATCCTTCGTTGGCAATCAAATATTCTTCTTCAGAGCCAGATTCATCGAATGGAGAAGGGTCTGATCCGTGGGATAATTTTCCCAGATTCCTGGGATTAAAATTCTGTCTACTTTCAATTAGTGTCTGAAATTATAAATTTACATACGAATGTTAAAGTATTATCTATTTTTCATTTTTAGCCAGTTTAACCTCAATAAGTTTTACACTCTTAAATAAATGTGTATTAGTCATAATTGTAACATATGACATACCATTGTTAATTTAGAGATTAAGACTCATGAATGTAAACATTAAAGCTGAGAATTTTCAAAGCCAATTTGCGATTGATTGATGGCGATTCGATTCGGTTGGCAGGACTCCATCCAGTTTACCACGTTATTAGAAAAAAACCGCAAGCCGAGAAACGCAACGTTGTCCTTGTCCTCGTGCTCTCTGGAACTTGGATGGATAGAGGTATGCAAATAATGCTATACAGTCAAAGTCCCGTTGCAAATCTTGCTCTCAAATGTATACCTACAATAAATATGGGTATAAAATCATAAAAAAGGCGGCACAATAGATGATAGATCACAAAATCACAATACCAAATACGTCGAAAAATTATGACGACCGAGGTTTTGCTCAAATTACATACATTCGAGAGAGAAAAAATTGCATACTAATTAACAATAACAAGATAAACGATTCCTGATGTATTTGTCTACGTGAGCGACAGCACGAAATCTTCCGATGCGCCAAGAATGGCTTTTATAAGTTATAACACCTGAAGCTAAAAGATGGCCTTATTCTGATTTAGAGCTAAAAGGCACTTCCAACTTCGGCGATAGACAATAGGCGATTTCGGAAAACAATGGACCGAAATTTCGTGACTTCCTGACACAGCAATACTAATACTTTCAGGTTTTAGACATTGCATGCGGTATACCTCAATTTACAACTGATTAATAGTGACTAGCAAAAATTAATAAATGCAATTATCCACGTATCACCCATTCAACTACTGATGACTGACTACTTTCAGGACATTCGTAAGTACTAACTCAAACTAAATGATTTGATTAGTCGAAGTTAAACTACAACAATGAAAATCAACACTACACTACCAAGTTACCAACTACGGACCTGACTACGAGTACGACTTTTACTTTACACAAACCCACAGTTACACACACTACTACACCGTAAACTGTTAACACAAAATCGAATGACAAATTATCTGTTATTCCACGTGTGAAAAACTAAATGATTTGATTAGTCGAAGTTAAACTACAACAATGAAAATCAACACTACTACCAAGTTACCAACTACGGACCTGACTACGAGTACGACTTTTACTTTACACAAACCCACAGTTACACACACTACATACACCGTAAACTGTTAACACAAAATCGAATGACAAATTATCTGTTATTCCACGTGTGAAACTAAAATTGCTGCCATCAGCCATGTATTTCTTTTAATTAAAACTAACTTTAAACCATTTTATGAAATTAATTCGTAACCGTTCCTCTACCACATGATTCACATTTCACATGTCTGTATATTATTTCATATCATTGATGAGTCACTCACAGTACCTTCTGATATGTCATCATCAGTGAATACAATATACAAATGATGACAAGTAAAAATTTTGTAAAAAGTTAAACCTATCATATCATGATCATGAAATCCTGAGTCAAGAAACCCCAAAAACATAACAATTTAATAAGTGTAGCTTGCAACTGCGACAGAGGATTTAAAAATTAGGTGGGCAACTAAAATTGCCTTGTTAGTCGCACTTTACATGCTCCAAACTCAAATCAATTCTATTAACAATATAAGGTCCACATTACCATCAAACCATCCGAGCCAGTACTATCAAATGAATGCCAAATTGAATGTCACACACACTGTTATGAACTTATTAAGTCGGAATGTCGGATTGACTTCAGTGCGTGCTACAACTGCTACACAATTAGTAGGAACGCATGAATGATGATGAAGACTTACTCTCACTCTCGTCCCATGTCCCAAACAAGCCAAGAATGAATACAGCAGAACAACAATGTATTCCGTGTGGCCACAAACAAGTATTTTTAAACAGGTTGTGTTATGTACGATGAGTTTAGACCGGGTGAAGAGGACATCTCTTCACCCGTTCTAAACTCAGGTTGTGTTAGTTATGTTCCTAGTTTGTGTCTTTTTTCTAAAAACGCCATTTGCATACACAATACAAACTAAAAGCTAGCGCAAGGCTTGTCCTAGTAGACTTGATTACTTCGGTCGATGATCGTCAAGTGACCTTGCCGTGCCGTTCTGAAACTAATTGTATGATTTGTCATCACACTCCACTGTCAACACTGGAAAACTTATTTATGACTTACAGAGAGGCTCTCATGAACGGATTGTGTGCTTGTATATCTTGTCGATATTGTACATAGGTGATTAAAGCTCCGTGCTCCATTACATATACACACTTTTTTATGATCTTCATGAGAAAAAATCTTCCCTTCCCGTCACAAAAAATAGAGTGCACAACATTCCCATCTTGTACACCTAAATCACATTATAACTTTAAATACTTTGCGTGAAATCACAGAGAATTTGAACTGTACCAGTTTGGTTTGGTGTTACTTTTTGTTTGAGATGGAATACTAATACAAATACAATGCGTGTTGCATGTATTTTTACATCATGAGCTTATGAATCTCTGGATCTGGTTCAGTTCATGGCTAATAAGAACAACACAACGTACCAACAGAGTTGTGCCCAGAGCTTTTGGACCTATCCGGATGAAGGGGGACCTAAAAGATATTTGGCTGAAAATTTGCACTCGGAGGTACTTCGATACGATTGTAAATTTTTTACGGGATTCACCCTTTCATGCTAAACTACCCCTAAATACAAAATTTCATAAAATTCCAACCACTTTGAAATTCAAAAAAATCCTGGCAGGGCGATTTCGGAGGTTTGGGGGTGGAAAGTGGAAATTTTTCATCGGATTCTTTTTTCTCATATATTAAAGTACACCTGAGTACAAATTTTCAGCCAAATATCTTTCAGGTCCCCCTTCATCCGGATAGGTTCAAAAGCTCTGGTTGTGCCTACTGTATATGATATGATAAGGGTTTTTTCTTCTTCTTGGCATCTTTTCGAGGGAGGAGCGTAATAGGAAAAACACTAACATCACCCTTGTGTATTTCCCTTCATTTCATCTACATTCACAGCACTTTTCTGCTTTGTAGAGTCGTTTTGTTCTCAGTTTCAGCAGATCTGTAGATTTATGGAAGAGAAGAGGAGCATGAATCCACTACAGCCACTGATACTCACACCAGAGGAAAAAAGTCAGGTTCAAGTTGGATACAACGCTGAGCTTTGAGCTTGCACTCCACTTCTACGTCTGCTTCAACGAACATACACGTAACTAGCTCCTTTACGTACAGATGCACAAAGTCAGCCGGTTTCTTCCCATTCAAATAATGGGNGGAAAAAAGTCAGGTTCAAGTTGGATACAACGCTGAGCTTTGAGCTTGCACTCCACTTCTACGTATTGTTCCTGCTTCAACGTACATACACGTAACTAGCTCCTTTACGTACATTTTCTATGCTCATCTTCTCTGGACTGGAAAGCAGTGTTTCATTTTTTATCATTGCTTTAGTTCTTCCAAATTTTTACAGCTCCAGCTCTACTATTCACGTAATGTCGATGCGAAAACAATGATTCACATTTTATCACAAGAGCATAAAAGAGTCCGTGAGTACTATATTGTCTGTTCAGATTCATATGCTATAGTCATTTATATTCGTCCCGTCGCACCTTTTGCAAAAAGAGTTGAGTTACTTACTACATTGTAATTTTAAAACTAGTCTGTAATGCTAACTTGGTTGGGTATATTTAATAACACGACGACATCACATTCTCCGCCTGCTCACAAGGAATAGGAATACTAGACATAAGTTTGTTGAGTTTTCGAAAATTCTTGAAAATGCCTTATCCTCCGGCACCCGAGAACTTAGATTTTGCGATGGAATTCTTTCGCATGACATAATTCAGTACCATACTATAGCTGATCATAGCATATTAGAGGGATTATGAACTTCTATTTATGTGCTGCAAACGTGCAGGCAAAATTATTCTTAACAATGCTTACTCAATTCCTCCAATTTTTCTTACGAAAGAAACTAAAAAAAAGTTTTATGGAAGAAGAGCGATTCCAATCAAAATATAAGTTGGTAGATTTATATATTTTAAAATTGTAACAACATTAACGCAAGAAAATGTAATTCTACCTTGTTGCTCTGCTCCATATCATACTTCACAACATTTCACATTGAGAAAAACGATAAGAGACATTTGACATTATTGACCTGGCACTGGACAACACCTATCCTTCATGTCTCTTTCCACTTCAACATATATGATACGACGCCTTTCCTATCCTTTTACTTCTGCACACACGCAGAAGATAAACAGTAAATATTTATAGTCAAATATTAAAATGCTTATTAACTTATTGACAATTATAGAGTCTAATACCAATTTTCGATTAAATATTTATGATGACTCCAATCAAACTCTGATAGTCTAACAAATTCTGGAAGAAAGACCAGAGTACATCAAAGAGATGAAAGAGTTCACACTCCTATTCAAACAAAAAATATAAGATTGAAAAATCCGTATTCATACGCTCTTTGGAGTACATTACCTTTAAATGATAAAATGCACCAAAACCTTTGACTAATTCAGAACACCCTTAACTTTCCTACTAAATATATTGCACATATGACACATTCGAGAACTTTACTTCAAATTGGGAGTTTTGCAAGGACATTAGTGGACAATAGTAGACAAACCACAATGCGTTGTACACAACTGCGTAGAAATGATTTTTTAAAAAAGAGTCTTAAAAGTTTTAAAAATTTAGCAGTACTTATGCATACTGCTCTCTGTACATGCATGTATCACATGAGCCAACGCCACCACATGCGTTTGTAGATTTACAAGGCAGCATAACACCGCTAGCTCAACAGAAAAATCTATTTTCTTCCCATAAAAAGTGAATCTCTTGCAGCAGGGCAGATAAGTAATACAGGATGAACAGCTTGTAGAAGGAAAAGTATTTTTTTATGGTTGAACAGCCGAACTCCATGTACACCGTATGGTCAGGAGATGTCTAAACACCACGAAAGTTAAGGTAGGCTAATAAAGTATAGGGTAGTAGAACCCAAAAAGCACATTGTTGAATGAAAAAGTGGCACGCATCAACGTTTCAACCTACATTTAGCTATGTTTCAAGATTTGTATTGTGCAAAATGTACCCAATACCATGTTTGTAGTCATACTCATACTAACGTGTATATTATGATCTTGTGGTTTTAATGTATATGATTATTAAACTTGGTTAGTTGAGTCTGGTAATGGCAATGGTATCACGCCATGTATTACTCACCACCACCTGTAATTGTATGGCATTGTGTAGCATATAGCTTTATGTATATGTCTTGGAGAGAGTGCATTGGCATTTCACATGCAATTTGTCGCTTGCACCTGACTTTGCTGTATGAAATCTTGAGTTCCATTAGGCAATCGGCTTAAGTGATGGAGCTACTGCTGTGTATGTACATATACGCAATAATATGAATGTAACTAGTTTTACATTACAATCAATTAGGCATTAGACGATTTGCAACAGGCAAGTTCATCAATTTTAAATTCTTGCGTCTCACATGGAATTCTTAATCAGAGCTAAGGGGAAATGTTCAGGGCAAAAATATTTTTCTTCATTTCGTTTTTGCTTACTCCCACCATCCTATTTTAAGTCCCATCATTATATATTAATGCATAAGTTTACAAGGTAGTTTTCCTTAACGTACGTATAAATCAGTAAAACCAGTATCGGTATTCCACTTTGAAGTATGCATCATGCATGCTAAAAATTATGGGCTGAAAAGCTGAAAACTTCAGCGTTAGCTCAATCAGGGCTGAGTTTGAAGAATTGTCAGTTCAAATTCAAAACATGTTTTTGACAGGTATTCCAGTATTGATTAGATATTATTAGGTTACTCCATACATTTATGCACAATAGAACAAATTACAAACAAGTCTTGTCTGAAGTCTTAGACGAACCAAGTTCACACGAGTTCTTGCAGCGTTCATCAGAGTATTTTTAACGAAAATGAAATCCATTACTGCCAACGCAAACAGGAAAGATTGGAAATTAACTCAAAAATAGCGAACTGTTTCCAATGTCCACTAGCATTCTTCATTAAATTATCTTAACGTATACAAGTACACCAACATGGCAGATGCTAACTCAAGGAAACAAGGAGGAAAAGTTGGAATGAAATTTTCATGTTTTAGTTTTACTTCGCATAAATATAAGACTGCTGCAGTACTTATGCACAATTCTACTCAAGTTCTACATGCTACATCGAATCGCACTGTGATAATCGTCTTGGTCAGCTATACTTGTTGAAAAGACAGTAAATCAAATTGATTGCGTGTGGAATGTAATACAAGCCACAATTACCGCCCGTGTACAAGCAAAACTTCCATTGAATCAAGATTAAAATTAACTTTGTGCTACATACGCAAAGCAAGACCTAGACTCGAAAGGAACACGAAGGAGCATGTATTAATATTAATCAACAAATGGAGAAAAAACACCACACAATGTACTGTTCAGACATCAGAGGATGAATTATTTTGTGACTTCATTATTTTATTAATTTGTTTACATGCATTATTCAGATATACATTACCTATATTTAAAATATGCCGATACATGTAAACGATAAAAGTTATTCTGGACACACCCACCTTGTGTATACTTAATTTCTCATTGCTCACAATTAAAATTAATTGCGATGAAAGCTAATATTGTCATATATATGATGCAAAACATAACTTAGCATTACTTTAAATAATTTTAGGAACTAATTATATGCGATCACGCAAATACTTCAATACCGTTCATCTACAAAATATGTAATCTACTTTAATAGTACTTTACTTTAATACTAATCAAATAAAAAATAACCCATTCCAATTTGATTGATATATCCTAACATAATATTCGATCGACCGAAATTAAAATGCAGGGAACTCATACTCATTTACGAATGACGTAAGAAGGACTAAGGAGATCTGCTGTTACACTAATGAAAATAAATTCCAGAAAATGCATACTGTGTCTAAAAGTAGTGTCCGCAAGCCAAAACCAATAAAATCAATTAGTTAGATGGGTCGCATTGCATGTGTGTAAACACCATTCGTTGTGTAATCCTTTTTGCCTAAAAACAATATGCATCTTCACATGTAAAACTTACCTTCAAGTAAAGTTCGGAGAATTCACATTTCGCGAAATGACAAATATCCAAGTTATATCCCATGCATGCATAAAAAATTCACATGTGTCATGTGTACACAGCACAGCACACGATATATTCCTTAAAAGTCAACTTCACTCACACGCTACCTTATTACACCTTATTCACACGCTTTCCCTCCAACAATACGTTCAACTTTCCCAACGCAATGTTTTTGCGAATTCCAAATAAAATCCATTAATCACAAAATTCACAATTCTGTCACTCTCTCCGATTACAACTCTCTCGGACAAGTGTCATTTTCACTTTGAACGAAACACATTTTTGATAAGATTAGGAAGCAAGTTTTTGGAAGAATTTTTTATACATAAAGCTATACACTTTTTGACTTTTTACGTTATGAATCACTACACGAAAGTCAACTCAAACTCTCCCGTTTCATAACTGAATATCGACTGATCGCAAAACTAGGCCTCGTACATTAAACAATTCACCAGCACAGTATCCACTTGATAAAACCTAGAAATTTATTTACTAGCTTTTACCTCCAAGGATCCTGACAAAAGCCAAAGGACAGTAGAGAGGAAGTTGCTTTAGATTAGAGTATAATGGAGCGCGTTGCTTTCCGTCGTTCTTTTAAACTATATAGCTCAGTACGACACATTTAATATAGTGCTTCCATGTACAATGTGAATATAACGAAACATCCTATAATATGTAGGTATGCGCGTATTGCATATATTTATAACTCAAAAATACCTTGTAAGCAAGCATAAAATGTTGCTAACTTGGCAGAATGTTTCAGCAGCGCTGTTGATACAGAAATGAGAAAAGTCGATTCGATCGCAGTCGTAATCGTCGTATCCGTAGTAAACCGTCCGTTCGCCAGCCACCTACCTCTTTCATTAGATACTCAAGATAATACACTCATAATATTACTGCGCCCTTCTCTACAATGCTTGGTTGGTGAAGTATGGTTATATCTATTTGCGAGCTGTAAAGTGGGATATATATGGAAAAAGAAAGAATCTGCACATTTCTGATCGTCAGCACATTCTCATACGGAGATGGATACACGCACGCCAGTTTGATACTTTTGCAACGCTCTACATATGACCGTAATAAGCTTGCTTCTTGACTATATAAAATTGCTCGCATTACAAAAGCATAATATGACAGAATTAATCTGTAAACTTAACTCCGTTTCATGTAGTGTTTATTCACGAACATTTAATTTATGTATTCATAACTTCCTCTTAAAAAGACATGAAAGCTTTTGTATTGAGTTCTATAATGGCGTTTTAAAACTAGCTTTGTCTGCGGATAATGGGAGATAAATCGCTTGAAATTAGAGTCATAATTCATCTATTGTATTCCGTAGGAAATTCATAAATTGACCAAGAAAACTTTGAAACACCCTTGGTGCATGCAACTCAACCCATAATTTTGGGTTTCATCCCAAACCTATATTTTTCACCCATCATGGTACTATACAAGGAATCATGAAGCCTTTCAAATGTCAGGAAGGAATAAATTTGCAATGTTTGTCATTGCATACTGTTTGGGAATACATGAATTAACAATTTCGGAAAAGTAATGAAAAATAGATCACTAAAAGTGTTACACACATCGTAATACGTACAACAGTTGACTTCAGTTGACCTGGAGGACCTTACTATATGATATATCTAAAAATCTTTCTTATATATATACCACAAAAGAGGTTATGGACAAGGACAAAGAGTATGTCCGTTGTATGCGTATGCATAATATCATTCGGTAGGCGATGACTCATAGTCTTTCAAAGACGCATCCCTACATTCCCCATCTCTTACTCTTTACACATCAGCACAGCAGCTCTCTGTTTTGTTTGGATTAAGTTCACACAGTAAAATATCATGTGATCTAAACTCTAAACATTAGATGAAGCATAGTCCCAATATTCATCCTTTACAACACGTACATCGTAAGCTTCCTGCTCTGAAAGACCTCCAATAACCTCCACGTTTGTTAACGCTGTGAGTGAAGGGAACGTGTGGCTCTGTTGGTGTAACTACACTGGTCTCAATTCTCCCTCTTTGGAGCATGCTTTTGTTGATGCTCGTAGAAAAGGGTTCATTAAGTTCATTTTTTTCCTTGAGTTTCCGGTCATATAGTTGATGAAACAGAAGTCAGCAAGGAATAGCTGGTTCGTTGGTGTATATTTACGTTTCAACGTTTTTTTGGCACCTTTAGGCATGCATTTTTTAACATGCATACACTACGAAATCATTTCATCTTGTGCCATGCATGATAACGTATTGCAGTTTCGTTCCTTTATATCTGATCTGGCATTTTCTATTTTGTTCGGTTACCCTCTGTTCGGGTATATCTCGCAACTGGAAAAATTCGGCTATTTAAGTATTCTATAATAAGCCATAATATCCGAAAAATAAAGAGTGGCTTACTTTGCCCCATCGCATTCGTATAATACATACCCCTTCATGTGTTGATCAGTTTTGGAACGGTATGACATATTAGGATTTTTGTATTATTTTCCCTTCCTCGCACTTCAAAATTCGAATCAATAACGCATTCAGAATAATATGCCAATTTCTGCTTGATGTGCCGCATACTACGAATATAAACATATTTGTCAATGCAAAATATTGTCGTTGCTAGAGTAGGTATGGAGGTTATGCGTTATTAGCTCGCAAAAGTGTTTGAAGTGCGAGCTTATGAAATCGTCTGCGCCGTCTGTGTGTGTCTGTCTGTCTGTGCACATTTTATTCGTATTTTTTAAATTGATTTTATGTTCTAAGGTGCAACAGGAATTTAC
>JAHZNA010000213.1:0-32337 GCA_027743935.1 Sinodicranocentrus sp. ZH6
TGTCACACCAGCAGCAGCCATATTTTATTAGGCTAGGTCAACCAAAATTACTTTGGATAACCTTACGACTTCATAATCCCAAGCCCCAATCTCTCAATATTAATGTCAATTAAGCTAAAAAAAGGAAGTATTAATGTCAAAAGGGAAGGTTTAATCAAAACGGCCTAATCACACAATTTGTAAGTCTGTCTTGAAATATAAAAATGCGTACGCCCCAAAAATATATTACAAGGGACCTACCAGCAGTGGATTTTAGGACTGAAGAATTTAACAAAATAGATTTATGATATTCCAAAACCAGAGTAGATTCGGGACAATATTCTTTCCCCTATCCCTTTCCCTTCGTCGGTAGCTCTGGTTATGCTTTGCTGCTCGGGTCGCTGCGGTAAAATTCTGCTGGAAAAATAAAAAATCAATAGTTAGAGCCTGGTATAAATATCAAGAGGATTCTGCTGGTGCAGGGAGTAGTTTGGCGTAACACATATAAAGCTACATACACAAAACGCGTGGTATGAATAAGCTGGCCTTTTCCAGCATGCATGCTCTGGAATGCTACAACTCCAGTATTTCTTGTCCATTCATACTAATATCAGTTGTCTCTAACGAGCAAGGAGTAAATAGACTAATTTGACTTGGACATTGGAGTTTCGTCATTTTTAAAGAAGGTTTTGTTACACAATAAAATCTGATACATTTTACAATATGTCATATATATGTATAACCAGATAGAGTAGGATTTTCAAAGACTACAAACAACACGAATTTGGATCCATTTAAACGGATATATTTCTCTCCTCATTCAACAACATGTCATATATATGTATAACCAGATAGAGTAGGATTTTCAAAGACTACAAACAACACGAATTTGGATCCATTTAAACGGATATATTTCTCTCCTCATTCATCATTTTTTGTTCCTATCATCGATACTGAACCTCGAGTTTCCGTCCGTACAGTCTTCAGTTCAAGCATCAGTTGTCAGTAATCAGTCAAAAAGCGAAGCATGGAAACAGAACCATTTAAAAAAATTGAGAGTACTGCATTGCTGCTGCAGTACTTCCAGGTCAATTAGGCCGGTAATTATGTGACATTAGTGTCTACAGAAAAGTCCTCTTGTGTCCACTGCCTTTTACAAGTTACAAGTCTAAAATAATATTTTCCAAAACTCTATTTATCATGCAAATTAGTAGTATTTCATCCGAATAATAAATTCAACGGCAATTTCAATCCTTGCTAATTTTCAGTTATTTCCGGATACCATTAGATCTCACAACAACGTCCATTTAAGCGTTAAAACAGGAGATTAATTAAAAATTTGTGTTACATCACCTGCAATATGTGTCCACAAGTGACAAGCCAATGATTTTCAGCTTCCTGCTCCAAGTACAAAATACTACTTACAAAGCTATTTTGTAAGTGGGATCGTGGAATACGGATAATAAAAATGAAATATACAATGAAATGTAGCACTAATTCACTCACAGTTTGGAAAACGCTCTTGAGCAAACACAAAGTTCGCAGCGTCATGAGTTTGTCATGATGAATACACTCAAAATCCACGTACTCACATTGAGTCTATCATCAGCACAACTTTTGTTTATATCGAATGCATCATCTGTTTCACAAAACTGTATTGACACAAATGCAAGGATGAGGTAGGAGAACTGGATGATTCATCATCACTTCATCTAGGTACATACGTGTACGTATGTATCTGCTGGAGTTTCTCACTCCCATTCCCATTCCCAGACGAATATGACAAGGGCTGTGTGATTCACGATATTCATAATGACAAGTCTTACTTCCGTTGACAGCCATACACTACACATTTCATCTTAAGCGCTTCAAGAGAGGATGCTTTTTACGTTTTGGGTGATGTGATGGGCACCCTGTAATAAATCTCTAAAAGCTTCTCAGCGCCTGAACAGCCTTTTCAACTTGTATGCATAGTGCCATCGTTGGCACTCTTCGTTTCAGGCACCTGAATCATCCAAGTCTATCATAATAATGTTTATGATATGATGTTTCATATCATCATTCTTGCATTGGGTTCACTGTGGAAATTGTGTGAAATACAAGTGTTTCCGAGTAACTTTTTTGTATCAGAGATACAGTAACAGTTACTGGAGAAGAATACAACGGACATGTTGATTTGTATGGTATATGATTTTTACCATTCTCTCGCGTAGTCAGTATTATGCATGGAGAAATGCACCGATTACGCTTTCCCCATTCAGTAGACGTTTTGAGTAATGTTCTCCAGTAAAATCCGAACAGGTACCTGCTGCAGAGCCTTTTTAGAGGCTACACTACAATGCTTGTCAGTAAAAAAAATAGGACAGGTTTTTATGAATGTCTATATGAAAGCACAATATTTTTCCTTTATTTTGCCATCGGTCAATTGGAAAAAGGTATTGGATCAGTTTCCTGAATTCCAGAGATAAAGAAGCTTACACAAATATAGCAAATATTTTTTGGGTTCGATGGGACGAAAGAAATGGAGAGTATAGTAACGATTTAATAGTTCTAGAGCGGTTTGCACGAGAGAAACTTGTCTACTTGCAAAATCCTGAGACGACCATTCCAGTGAAATAGAAATATACATATGAACTATGTATTTCTGCAAGGTACACATTTCTCGTGAAAATGGCTTGTTGTGTAAATTCCTTCAAGCCGGTATCCATCTTCACATCAGACACATGAATCTTCCATCAAACCTCATTTTTTCCAGCATTCATTTCATTCGTTTGTAACCTTATTTCGTGTAGTTTATACGGTTTTCTATTCAATTTCCACTTTTTACTGTTCCCCAACATGTTTCCCTGTTCAATTTTAAAATCTCTTTCTAACACTCCTTCCCCTCCCCTGATATTCCATTCGAATTCCATCACTTTGCTTTGCCTATGGCACAAATACTCCGAAAGATATTTGCTTCCTCCGTCTTTCCCACAATTTCCTTTTATCTCAACTCTTTGTGCCAGACAAGTAGGCATGGAAGCTTTTGTATTTCTTCATTTCTTTGTCGGATATCAAGACTTTTCTCCTCAAGAAAGAAACACAGTCTTCTCATTCTCATCGCATGTATTCATGCATCCATGCTTGCCTGCTTTGGTTACCGCATATCAGTCAGCCACTATCACAAGAATACAGAAGAATATAGTTTTCCTTCTTATTTTTATGTTTCCGATTGTGCAAACCTCGTCTAAAAACTGACTGACTACTGGGCCTTTGCGTAATTTTATAACTGGAGAGTGTCATAATATAAAATCATGTGTGGTTTGCTATTTGGTGTGTGTGGTGCGTCGTTTGTTTGTTGGTTATTTTGAAAAAGGGTAAAAAAGCAAACCCCATCGGGTTTTTGAAGCCTTTTCCTCTACTAGGACTAACTACTCGGTTGTGTGACGCTGCGGTATTTCTTTTCGGGTCTCTAACCATGTTTCCATTCCTAGACCGTAGCCCTCTGTATTATTAGCCTTTTCTAACAACAATAATACCCAGGGACTTTTTATTCCCCGTTTTGGGGTTTTGGAGGAGCTAGTGCCACTATCACAAGTAGTGGATCCGAAGCACAAAAACGTGATATGATATGTAGCCTCCTGCCTCCTTCGTACACAGATGTACATAATGCATACCTATAGCTATATGAACTTCACCATACAAGAGCATCAAAGTACTTAAGCTCTATGGTCCCCTTTTTACTTGATTTCGTGAAAAAGCCAAACCAAACTGAACAACTTTGTGTATAAAGGAGGCAAGTTAAGTAGAGAAGAAAGCAAAGTAAAAGCTAGTAAATAGCTTGGCTTTTTGCAACCAGCAGCGACATATTATAAGACACAATTTGCAGAGGCAATAGTGGTGGCGGTCGTACTGTTTTACAATGTTCTTCTATTATATACTTCCGTCCTTTTTTACGTACCCATGTGCCCAGATCTTTTTGTATCACGTTTTCTCCAGAGTACTAAATACAACTACTATTACAATATCGTTTGCCACGGCTGCAGCTGCAGCTTGAGTTGGAGAAGAATAGAGTTTCCATATCTTGTTTCATTTCTATACTAACTAAATATATCATCCACTATAACTCCTCTCCACTTTCTCCTTTGAATTCCACTCACCAGATCCTTACAAAACATTTGGTGCATGCAGTTTTTACTTATGCAGTCAAACAAGTAAAAAGCTACGTAAAAGCTACCAATTTACAATATATATATCTATACAATACTTCATTCTTTCACAAGCAGAAATACAAAAGACTATAAGCGTCAGTAACCTATTCTATGATGCCATGCGGCCAACTAAATAGCTTTGTGATATCGTTACGCAGACATCTCATAGCCCAGTAGTGGAACAGAATGGCACAATAATAGAACCTAACGCCACTCACAGAGCATACAGCATGCTGATGCAGGCACATTGATTTTGTCAGGGGGAATTCTTTTTCAACTCCGATGAATGAGCCCTGCGGAATGCCATATCAAGTATTTTGTTCCGCGTATCAGAATTAAAAGCGGTAGGTAGGATATACACACTACAAGATTTTTGCTGCAAGTTTCATTCCTCTATAAGACATGTGTAGAAGAGGCGCACTAAACAATGGAAAAGGGTTTACAATATGGAAAATCTGGAAAAGAAATGTGAGAAAGGAATAAAAGGGAAAACACAATAAACAATCATAAATGGCACGGAATCACCAGCTAGAATTTCCCGCATGAATATAATTTCGGTTTTCTCGGTTTCATATTTCGAGCTATTTATTTTTTTTTATTCCAGAGGAGAAAATGTGATTGTCGATATCTTTCCTCGAGATATGTATCTCTTTGTTCGGAAATGAATGAATTTATATGACTTTTAGGCATATGTTTGGGATTATTTCTTATACAGACTGGATAGGGTTTGACGAGATCTGAACGTCACCATTCTACGTATATTAAAAACAGTTTTCTTTTTATCGAGCCTGATATCAACGACATATCCCCAATACATTTAGGCATGCATGTAAAAATGTGAAAGTGCTAGCAGTCCAGGTCCATGTAATAACTTTAATGTCTAAAGGAAAAAATATCATTCCTTCTCACACAAAGAATTTCCTTCCAGCGCTGAGCCTGCAATCTGCAAACTTGGACTGTACACTGCAACAATGACCTAATAAATGGAAATGCCAGATGCTAGAAAAGATCAAACACTTAGTTGGTCTTATTGAAACGGTTTTATGTTGCTGTACCACGCTTAGCTCTCAAATTGGAATTGCGACTGATGTTATACTTTCCAAGGGTGGCAAGGATAAAGATAAAAGTGAAGGGAGAAAATGAGAGAGAAAAACGTGGGCTGGTCTGTGAGCACCACCATTCATTTCCTAACGCAGCTTGATAGCCCAAATTGATATGATATGATAACTTGAGAAATTGTTAGCAAGGAATGGCAATAAATACATAACAGCTGGGAGCTTTTTGCTCTTTACTCAACCCAACCACAAGAAAAAATTCAGGTAACCTTGATGTGTTCCATTTACTTCTTCCTGTCTGTTAGATTATGAGGATTTTTCCTCTCGTATATCTTTCGCGTTAGCGTTTTACCCGTCATTGGAATGTTGTGAGAGGAAAGTTTGGTCATTTCACTCGCATCGCTGCATCATCCTTTCTCGTGTTTTTGCCCTGAGCTGAGCAGACCCTAACACTACATATATTAAGAAGCTTGCACCTTTTATAAGTATAATGTACTGAAAATGATATTAAGGCATGGTGCAAGCTTTCCCCTCGAGCTACATGCAATAGAATAAGAATGCTGCTTTACATGGGATATTTCTTTATACATAGTATAATCAGACTCTCTAAGTCTTAGTATCTTCATCTATACGGAACACTATTCCATGTAGTATGGATATGAACTCTCATCCGCTTCATATCATCACACCGCTAAAAGTCAAAAAGTAAAAGGTTGATGGTTGCTTTGTTGGTTAGGCGAGGGAGAAGCTCATTCCCATACTCACTTCACCTCTCTTAACTTACTTAAGCTATGATAAAAGATGCCCAAGTAGGATGTACCCGATAGCCTTCATAGTCTACCCGAGCCAGCATCAGTATTTCTTGAACGGGATGGAGGAATGCAGTATTCTACCTACGGAAACAAAAAAATACTTCCAGGCAGTCATATTTGGAATATGGAAACGTCTCTACTTATAACATTTTGTGTATTATGATAATAAACAGATATCTGTTTAGTTAGACGTGAAAAAATTGCAATTCCTTCTAGCATGCTTTGTTCACCTTTTTTGGCAAAAATATCAAAGGCAAAGGATTCCAAAATATCTCAAGAACGCAGAGACAAAGGAAGAGATACGCGTAAGGGCTATTCATGTACGACCACGAACACTGACATATTCTTTAATGTTACTATTCATTAATCAGGGTCATTTGCCACGAAAGATAAACAACCCTTGTAATTCTCCAGGATAGGAATGGGGTAAACCAACGCGTGTGGCCGGAAATTTCAAAAGTCCTTGCCAATTACTTGACGGGCCCTTTCCTACCTTTGTAAATGCAATCCGTCACTGTTTTCCACAAGAAAGGAAAAAAGAAACACATGCAATCCAAACTTAAGTCTGTCCATCCGTCCACAAGTCGGTCTGACCAAGTCTAAAATGTTCCGCAGCCAGTTCACATGCTTTTCCTCCTCCGCTAGAAACACTGGAACGGTATACCCTATAGAAAATGCGAACGTTTTTGTTATCCTTTCACTACTATAGCACCAACTCGCTCGCTCTCAACTCTTCCCTCATGCCCCATGACTATCGGTGAAATGGAATGAAAGCTTTTAGTATGTGAAAGCTAGCTGACTGGAAGTCTTTGACTGGAGAAAAGACTCATGTTGCAGTAGCACGGAAGCCATGTATACAAGCGAATGGAATGGAAAGAGTGGAATGCACGATGCTGGAGGAATTGCTGTTGGAAAAGAGGGAAAGCAATAGCTGGCATGCATGCAAGGTACAACAGAAATATGGCATACTTTGTGCTCTATGTGTGCATGCAGCCGTACATGCGGCATCAGAAGAAAAAGGGGCTGCCCATGAGATTATGGATTCAACAACACTCTGGCTCCGGCTCAAGTGTTTTTCAGACTGAGATTTGCGGCTGTGTCAACCAGTACCCGGGTCGGTGAGGTCCTCTCTTTCCAGAAGAACTCTTTCCTTTTCAAAAACTGTTCTCTATATAAAGCTCTGGAGTTCACTACAATCAACCTATTACTCCTCTGCTCTTTTTCATGCGGTGTTCTCGCACTCTCGTGTAACCAACATAGAAACAGAGAAAGAGTGAGTGGGGAGAGTGCTATTGTTCATATCGTGTGAAGGAAGAATCAGTGCTTTTTTTAGGTATCATCATCATCATCGAAAAATAGCAGTAGCATACGTTGATACCTTTTTTCTTTAACTTTGAGCACAACAAAATAGACAGGCAAGTACGACCACCCACAGCAGAGCGGACTAGAAATCCGTATAGGAAAGAACATTTTGGGTGAACCCCTACCGAAAAAAGCACAATAACAACAACTGACAACGAACGAACCAACTTGTACTTGCAACTTGTATTCAAGCATTGTGTACCGTCGTCATTTCACAACTTTTGGCTTTCCCCTCTTTTATATATATCTTTTCTTTTTCTTCCACTTTACATTTTCTCTGCTTTTGCCAAGTTCTAGAAACCAGGAAAGATAACAATTTGACTAAAAACGTCAAGCGTGCTTTCCTTCCGGTGAAAGGATCAACAAAGATCCGAGTGAACGATACTTAAACTTTCCCTGCTCTCATTGTACGTGCATAATACACATTAACTCATTCAGCTCAGCAAAGTTGACGACACTGACGAAAACAAAAAAGGCAGGCCGTGTAGATATATCAACCGCAAATACGTGCTTTTATATTGTTTCGCCAGTTTTACACGGATCTGCTCCTTTTTAATGTCGGCCTACTTTAAAGATAGTATCTTGTCACAAACTTAATTAGGATTAAATGAAGTAAAAAGTGTAATATTACATGAACGAGCGTGGTCCACGTGATAATACTACAAAACTTTCACAGACATCCTCGAAATTATAAACTTCATATTTGACACGATATGGTTTTCTCACACGAATGTAACAAAAATCATCGATTCTAAGCGTTTTTGTCAACAGAATATCGATTTCCTAATTTATTATCCGTTTCCCATCAAACAGCACTTGTGTGATGTTTATATGTGGTGGAGGAATCTAGACTCTAGACCCCTGTTGTGGAGCTATCTTGTGTCAGGTTTGAAGCAGTATTTTGTCATTTACAGTGAAGTTCGCCTGACGTAGATTTGTTAGATACTCATGGGTTTGTGACAAGTAAATAGAAGAACACAATAAATCTTTTGGAAATACACTGACAACAGTGATGATTCCTCTAAACAAACTCAACGCCGTCACAATGTTTTCCATTGCAAATAGTCGCGACTAGTTTCAGCCAATGTGCATTTTTCTAGACGCATTTAGCGGCGAATAAATGATCGACACATTCGCAAGTGTTTTTATTGGAGTGAATCTAGCTTGGTGAATGGGTTATCACTTTATCAATGTGCGAAACGAGAACGCTATATATCACGAGATTGATTGTTCTCGTCTCGTCAAACTGACAAGTACAGGGCGCAATTAAAAGGTTTTGTTGTTTTGGCTCCGGTGACAAATTCGGTATCTGTCTGTGATCCGGGAAAAATATAATGAGGTGTCTGTGCACTTACAAACTTCAAAGTACCCACATCAAACGACAACGTGGAGGCTTGTAGCAGTCTTCTACTCATTGCTTGGTTTGCGTTGGTCTGATCAATAGCGGCTTTTTACTGCTTATTATCCATTCACAACAGACTATTTCATATTTTCCGGTAATTTATCAAAAGACAAGTTTTATTTTCTCTTACAAACTTGGAACTACAAAGTATATATAGCTGTGTTCGGGAATTCATAATTTGACAGAACTTGTGACAGTGTGTAAAAAAGACATTTAAACTTTGGGAAAAGTAGCCACTCACCTTTAAGACATACACCAAATCCCGACCTTTCCCACTGATCAATAGAGGAGTTTTATTGACGAAGGTAAATATCATGGAATAAGAAATTAGCAAATCCACTTCCAAGCCAGCCGAGAGGATTCCAGTGACACGCAAAAGCTGACGATACACTACACGTGTTTTCCGAACACGGTTGAAAAAGGTATTTGACGTAACTTATGTATTTTTATAAGTTTCACTTTTCTTGTACATAGCCGCAACAACGATAGAAGTTTCATCATACAAAAACATTAAGCTAAAGCTCATGTATTATAAATCATATCTAAAGCTCTGTTGATAAAGCACTGTGTACTCTGTACAAAATTATGTTTTCGACAAAATATATTTCATTTTCGTTATTAGATTGAGGATATGTTAAAAGCTCACAATTTATCTTTTAGCTACATCACTTCGCTGCTAAATAATTCATCAAAACATATATAACGGTATCATGAGCTAATCCGAAAACATGCATTGGGAATAAACAGCTCTTGGTCAGGAAACGTGTAATATTTGTAGCGCCGGAGGTGAAACATTTACAACGGGACTCAACTCACCAACAATGTACACCCACACCGATTTTCCAGTGGATATAAACATGGCTTTGTAGTTGGATGGAAATGTCATCAAATCAAATATTAATTCATTAATTTGTTGCCTTTGGGCTGTTAAAACATAAACAATGGTTTGCTCACACACAAGTGCCGCATACTATTTATTATGATTAGGGATAAAAATTCGATGAGCGCGTGTGAAATTAGGGGGAAGGAAAAGGTATAGAGATATACAAAAGGATAAAATTAATACGCTATACATGCACACAACAGAAGAATACGTATGCATAAAAATGGATCCAAGCATGCACAAAATCCGTGTGTCGCAATGCAGAGAATAGCTATTGCTTTTGCTATCCCATAACTTCCTTGTTTCCATCCAACTTCTGGAACTGGCTGGAGCTACTCTTCTGCCACCACCACTGCTACGACTCTGTCCTAAAGACTCTACTCTTTTCAGCTCAGCAGAAATAAAGCTGAATTGGCTCAGAGCTCTTTCTTTGCTTCCCGTTTGGTTAATGCCTCTGCTGGCAACGCAGAATAGAATGGGAAGAGAGTGCTGAAAGCTTTTTCCCATGATCCTCTGGACTCCAGGCTTTTTTTTCGGATGGCAGCTGCTTCAGATGGTATACTATTTATATGGGATAGTACACATATGTGCTCCTGCAGTCTGTCGTCTGACTGGGCTCACATGCAGGCAAGCATGGAGTTTCAGCAGTTAGCCAGTTAGCGTGCCACATATATAAAGCAGAAGAACAATAATAATACAAACTATTTCAGAATGAAAGTCAGAATCGGAAAATTCCAAAAAACTTCCCATGAGGAAAGTATTAAAGTATCGTTTTTTGCATTCTTGGTGTAGCCTCTCTATAACTTAAAGGTATATCAATTCCCATTATTTGGTTCACAGTAGTATTCATTGGGTGTATCATTCCGATTTCCGGTTTTCTATTGTTTGCACTTCGTAAAGAGATTTGCTCCTTTTCATTACTCCTGTTGTACTACTAATAACCATAATACTTTGCCATTAATTAAATGAATAAGTGGTAGCAATAACTTTAGTCGCTACTGTTCCCTCTCTCTCTCTCTCTCTCTCTCTCTCTCTCTCTCTCTGAATGAGTGGAAAGTTTTTTGGAAGGAAGAGAATGGGAAACTATCATCAGTTTACTTACTGAAAACTATTCCACTCCTTTAGCACAATATGGCATGAACATGCAAATAAAGAATAAATGCTTTCCCCTTTTCTAATAGTTGCTGCATTGTGCGACATGAGTTGTGCACTTAGTTTTCAGCTATGGTGCATTCATTTCTCATTTTGCTTTTCCAACTTCAAAATTATTGAGTGTACTGCATTGCACACTTGTGTCGACTGTAGGGTCACTACCTTAAAGACGACATTTTTTATAAAGATATGCATAAGCCAAGTGAGGAGATCTAATTGATATATTGGAAATGACGTGTCACACGCTAACCATTACACGACACGACGTGACGCGTGTTGAGTGGAGTAGGGCCATGGACCGCAACTTTTATAAGGTTCCTTTCTTCATAGAGTTTTTAGCAAAAGCTACCTATTCATATTTGCATTTGAAGTTGGTGGTGATGGATTTTTTGTAAGTTTTTTTTTGGAAAAGGAAAGGATTTATAATAAAATAACATTAAGTCTTGATGACTCTAGTCTTGCACCAAAATTGTACGTTATGCCCGCTCTCGAGTCGTGTTCTCGCTATGGGATAGTGAAACAAGCACGTCGAGATTATGTGTAATGGGCTGTTCTTGGAAGTTTATGACTTGCCTGAAATGCCCCATCAAACTGCTAATTTCAGGAAAAAAACTTTTAGTTGTGGTGTTGTAATACTTTTCTGCCTGCTTTATTTCGTATACATCAAAACTCAAAAGCTAAGTTAATGCAGAGCTGACTGTAAATATAAATGGGATATACACATAAATGAATATTATATAGGCCAATCTTTTTTATATACTGCGGTATTGACATAAGAGGAAACAGTCATAAAGAATTGGACAGAGGGGGTTTGTTATAAAAAAAGATTTCTACTCTCTTTGGCCGGGGTCCATTCAAAAATTTATACTTTTGGCCACTTTATTTATGCAAACCAATAAATCGTGAGGTTTACCTGTTATTGTAACATTATTCTAAATTCTCAGGGCAGAAATCATAACATCAATAGTACCACCTTGCAGACAAAACAGAATGAATGACTACATTCAACCCGGTCATGCATCGGATGGTTTGAGCTTGTTCTCGCCGCTCCCTCTAATTAAGCATAATGTTGCAAAAGCAATTAGCATCATGTGCTGCATCATGCTAAAAATGTCGATTATGGTATAAGCGAGGAAAATATAGACTGGCGCAGTATTTCTATGATGATGATGAGAGCTCAGAGGAGATCAGTCAAGCAGAGCAGACATGTTACAGTTTGATGATGAATGATTTGATGACTTAGTGACTCATCCCTAGTTAAATACAAATCTGCATGTGACACTTTTTCCCAAAGATTGCGGCTCAACTTGCAGTGATTTTCTCGGGAAAAAGATGCATCGGGTGCTTTTCTCGGTGATGGTTATCATAGTCATGATGGCAGGAGATCTGGAGTAGGCTAGAATCCAGAATTTTGACGGATTTAGTAGCAGATGGTTTAAGGGAAGGATAACGTTTCATAAATAAACTCTCACCAACTCACCTCTCTCATGACTTGTGCCATTCTTCTCTTTTTCTTCAGAGTGTGTACTCGTATTGCCCATTGCAAAGGGCGGATTGGGGTTGACGTTGAACCATAAAAAAGTGGAAAGATTAAAGCGAGATATGCCCTAATAGTAAACCAAAACCGGAGAGTGTAGGTGTATTGGGACTGCCTGCATCATCATCATCGTCATCCTCATGATGAACATCAACAAATAACGTTCATTGCAACAACGCATTTTTACAGCAGTCCTAGTTGGCTTGTAGTTGTTTGCCAGCGTATAGATAGAGAGAGAGAGCGTTATAGTTGATATCAAGGAATTATATGGTAACTCCAATGTCCTCATGTCCTTTCTTCTTTTTTCATCCACAGCTCTCTTTTCTCTCTTTCTGTTGATCCTTTTGCAATCATATAATATTCAATAGCAATCATATCAGTACCCCATTTCGCTCAAAATGAATATGATCACAAAAACGACTTTTTGGCTTCACCCAAAGAAGCATAGTGATGAGAATGAAGAGAATGATATTCGACATCACATCATAGTTTGTGTTTTATTCTACTTGTTCAAAAGTACTCACTATGCTAGAGGCTGATCTTTCGGAAAAATCCTTAATATCGTATTATAATGATATGCATTATGCAGTGACTATAGTAGTGCCCCACCACTTGATAATCATGTGGGCTTATGCATGCGTGTAGTTGATTAGTTCAGAGAGAATGCATAAAAATCAGGTTTGTTATTGGAGTCGCTGCTTGCTGTTCAGCGGACACCTTTGGCTTAAAACGAAGTCTTACCTTTTCCCTTGATACTTTACTACCTAAAATCGTAGTAAAACTAGGGCTGCTGTGCTCATGGCGTGTAGTAAAATCGAAAATTGACGAACATATACACGTTTTCGAGACTGTAAATGGGTATCAAAATCGTTAAATTTTCACTTGTGAAGTAAATGACATTTGAGGCTGTGTGTGAGAGATGTGGGATTTTATATATAGTAAAGTGCTGTAAATGTAGGATAGTTTATTAGATCACAATGTTAAATTATATGGGTATGCAATCAGAATGCGTTTTTTGTTGCCCGTTTACTGCCGGCGTTTACGCGAGTTGAAAGAGACAATGAAAAACAAGTCTTGCTATCACTCATCATCATTTTATGTGAATAAATGAGAACGTTTTCCATATTGCGACGAATTATGCTGAGTGCAAAAAAAAACTACTTTACAATCAACAACACCAAAGCAGAGGGCTACTTTACAATACAATATCCCACATCCAACTGTGTTTTTTCAAGTATGTTCATGATAATGAAATGAAACAAATAGAGATTATTTAAGATCTTGAAAGATTTAAACGTTCTCGAGAAAACAGATTTGTGTCCGTAAACAAGAGTTTTCACAGGAAATTCTTCGCCGACATTTTTTTATATGATTCAAATGTGCACTATATATTCCATACTATTTTTTTGTTTGTACCCCACACTCTCCTGGCATCAAGAACCAACTTGAGTAGGCATAGAAATGTAAGTGAATTTGGGAGAAGTGAAGCCAAAAAATTCAGTAAGTTGTATTTTTGTATCATTTCACTCCTCCATATAATGCACATAGACTTTATACAAAGTAATGCTGGTAGTGGGTAAAACTACCCCTTCTCCTTTTTGAATAAATAGTCACTCCTGAAGAAGAAGGATATGAAAAAATGGGAAAAAAGGAAAAGTAGGTTGAGTTAGTTATATTTCTCGTTTGAGATTGCGGAGGCTTTTTCAGACCATGTTTCATGCAGAGAGGACGACGCATATAGAAAGAGCACTATGGTTCTCTATGCTGCACAAAATAATGCTGCATTGGCTGATTTGTAATACTGCTGATGCCATATATATATACACCCCATAGTCACTTTTAGACGCTATGAGTTTACTTACCACTTGCCATATTAAGTAAATTCACTTCGCAAGATTATTCCGTGTTTCTTCCTGTAATACTGTCTTTCTTGCTGCAGTCAAGTCGTTCTCTTTTTTAAGGATAAACAATCTAAAGAAGACCTTCCCTTACTCTATTGTTCATTTTTTCCACTTTTTTCTCACTAATGTTAGCTGGCTTTAATAGGATATGAGAGCATAGCTTATATCATCATAGAATTTTTATTTTGCCGAGAAAGGCAACGATAATATAACATCCAAGCGTTACAAAGACAAGTGGGGTTGGAAAAAGTAACTTTATAAAAAAATCTACCCGGTGATCTTCACTTCACATCTAATATTCATGTATTAAAATGACAGAAAACGCAAAATGTTCAAGGCATGAGGGAGCAGTTTCTTGCACTAATGATTTTCAAAAGTTCATCTTGTTATCACGGTTGAAAACGGATGAAGGGGTTCCTCCATAACTTTCTAGAAGCCCAGATATGGAAAAGTGTTTTTTTTTACTTTGCACGAACGTCTTAGTTTTTTCTTATAAAAGAACATACAAAAAATGTTTATGTTCTCCGTAAAAGTAAAGTGCAGAGGAGTACAAAAGTCAAAAAAGAAGCGTACAAGAAGCGTGTTTTCTTGTGGAATTTGTGAAATCCCGGCAAATCTTGCTCTAGCTTGAATGAACTCGTTTTACATGAATATATAGGAGGGTTTTTTCTTCTTCCAAAGATAGAAATGCGAATATTTCATGATATATATTATATAGCAAAAATTGGATTTTTTCCCTCATCCATTATTCTTCTTCTCAGGATGCGATATTAGGGTGGATATACAAGTGAAAGGAATATGTCATTCGTATTATTACCCGGCTTTAGTTGCTTCTCACATCTATAGCTCCCTTTTGTAGACGATGCACTCTTTCTTCTTGTTTCGATGGTGCAAAGTACTGCCACTTTGAGCTGTAAGCAAATGCATTGTGTGTGTATTCATACAGGATTTTCTCTGACTGAACAAAGTCAGCAGCAGATGAAAGAAAGAAGTGAGCACATTTATCCAAAGTGATTAATATTTGATAGATGACTTTTCATGCATTTTTTATTTCTAGTCTTTCCCCTTCTCCCTCAGAGTTTTCTCCTTAGTCTCTCTCTACATTCATTCACCGTCTCCTTCTTCAACTATTCTTATTTTTCTCCGGTATTTATAGTATTACGGAATAGAAAGGCGATTTTTGTAGTCATCATTTCACATATTCTATCGTTTGCAGGTAGGTGTGTATGTAACCATAAGTATCTGAATCGGGTAAGGTATACATAGTATTCAACCGACAAATGAAAAGGATTTCCCAGAGATGTATGTATGTATGTATACATATTGCGGGAATCATCATTGTTCTTTCTCTGCTGAGCTGCCGTATGGTAAAAATTGAGCGTCTGCTGCAGTAGGTATAACGAAAATAACATGTTTTATATTTTACTTACTGTATGAATCTTATTATGGCTTTTATTGCTTTCCTGCTGCAGATGTGACTTCCTTCTCGTAGGATATCAATTTAGTGGTGTAAAAAGAGAAGGGAAACAATGTGATATGAGATTTGTTTGGGGAAAGATTTCTAGCAATATGGAATAATGAATCACGGCCAGTCAAGCAAAGTAAAAACAAACTTTTGTTCACTGTGTGGGGTGTGCAGGGTAGGGTAGTAACAGCTTTTGCTCTTCACTAAACTTAACAACAATGCAAACACTTTTGACCAGCTCTCAATAAGGAATATTGTAGTGTTTGGAGTCTAAATGTTATACACATAAATCCTTCCTTTGTTTGCAGGTACATATAATGATATTTATATGCATATTATATGGATACAAAATAGATGGGCTAACATAAGAGCATGTATAAAAATATATTAATAGTATTCTACATACTGGTTTGAACAACTTGTTTTAGTTGTACTGCGAAGTAAGTAGTCATATCGTCCTCGTCCAACGAAGAAAAAATAAGTGAGAAAAGGGAGCCCCTAAAATATTTCTTGACCTGGTTATTACCATTTATTTCTCAGTTGGGTGTACTGTTCTCATACACGCCTTTGATGAATCATGCCTAAATTTTTTAATATTTAATGCCCAGTGAAACTTTTATGTATGCAGACGCCTTCACTTCGCTTTACTAGTTTTTCTTACCCCACACTACTTTGATCGCTTCAGGCCTTGAAAGAGAAGACGAGATGATGAAAACATGTTACACCTTTTTCTACCATATTCCCACAAAGTGAACAAAGTCTTCCGGTGCTCTTCACCATAATTTTTGCCATATATAGAGATGTTACCTGATGTTCGTGGAATAGACAAAATGTGAGAATATAAAGTAGAAAATGAGAAAGGAGAAAGAAAACTATATCAGGCAAGTGGAAAAATATTCGGGAATGATTTTTTCCCTTTTTTCTCCATCCCTCTCTCTCCTTTCCTCCAGTGCAGTGAAACCAGCTTTGGTTGTACTTGCTTGTCTAACAACGACTACACCGAGATTGAATCAGTTAGCCTGGATGATGCAGACAAGGAATGGAGTGGCATTCATTTGTAGTAGTGGCACAATGCGGATGTGAACGAACGACCTATGAAAGCATGCTGATAAGTAGTTTATATTCCTTCAGAGATAGAGACAGAGAGAAGATGAAAAAATTGGCATAGCTTTCCACGCGCTCTTTCCTCCTCTGTATCCATATACACATGAATAGTTATAGGAGTCATGTCGCATAATATCTACTTGTTATCTATACGATATCCTCCCCTCTTTCTCTCTCTCCTGAAGCTAACGTATTGTTTCTAAGGTCTTAGGCTTTGGCACCAGCTGAATCACAGTAGCTCACAACACAGAACTGCATTCAACATTTCAAAGAGTAATACAGGAGATGAGATTGGATAAAGGGGTAAATCTGCTTTTGGTAAAGATATATACTACATAGCATATGAGCGTATAGCTGTGTATCCCGATATTTTGGAAGAAAATGTGGCAAAAATCGTGTGCAAAGAGGTCTCTATTTTGTGCTACACGCCATTAGAGAATTTCCACACATTTCTGTAAACCGAGTAGTACGATTTGGGAGCCTGGTGATGTTGATGTGACTATTATAACATGTTTTGCGTAGAACACACAACGGTCTAGGGGATGGTGTGTGGGAAAGGGAAGAAAATACTGCATGAGATTTGCTTCAGTGCGGTAATGGATTTTCATATAATGGTCCTCCATGAGTGATTGTAGCGTAATGAACTGTGTAAAGCGACATATATGGAGCAATTTCCTTTCTGACAATTGCTTGTTTTTTTTTCTTCTGGGGTTAGTCAGAGAGAAAATGTGCAATATCTTTTAGAGCTTCTATATATCCTGTCCCAGTACGGGGCTCGGTTTCGAGGGAAGAGGTGTGTATTACACGTGTGTAATGGATGAGTATACCCCCATCACAACAAGGACAACACAGACAGTGGAATCTTTTTCCTCCTGTTTACGTTTCATTCTATACCGGCATTTCGACTCCCAAAGAGGAAATCTCCTCTTTTGTACTTACACAATCACGAAGACGAGCTTAAAAGAGCACAACAAGGGAAACAAATCAGGATAGAGTCAATCTGAGCAAATCTCACAGGAAAAGAGTGCGAGCGAGCCGGTATACATTAGTGATGATGATGATGGTGGTGGCGTTCTGGCATGTAGGAGAGCCTTATTTAAGAGCCCACGCGATACGATAGACATTAGTGCAATGCAGTGCACGTACTGGTACTTAATATTGATCTCTGGTGGTAGCCAAAGCCTGTAGCCACATACAACCACAATGCAATGATCTAAATCCAAAAGTTGTTTTCTTCTTTCTCCTCTTTTGCTGCACAAACTCAACTTTTTTAAGTGTGAAGTTGAGAGACGGAGAGGGAAAAGGACTATTTTGCTTTGGTGACAACGAGACGAAAGAGTAGTGAAAAATAAGGCAAAGTTTTTGGGGAAATAGCTCTCTCAGTCACTAACCGTTTTTCCACCGTGTCATATGATGTGTAAGTTGTGTTTTGTGTGAGTATACACACATGGCCACATGTATATATACATTATGATGACAATTTCATAGACTTTTTACTCCAGGTCGTATCTCCATCTTGTACGTGTCCTCCATAAAGTGCAGTAATGATAAAGATGAGGATAATGCAAGAAGATGAAGTTTTCTAGAGGGACCGATATATACTCTGTTGTACGAGAGTGAGCTGTATCCCTGTTCCATCCCAAATGAAGTCCTTAGCTGAGTCGACTTTTTCCATAGGTCGTAAACGAAATATATACGCATTATTGGAACTAGGTTTTCGCTTAACGATCCTCCTTGAATCGGTGAAGAGGATAAAAACGGTGATTGTACACGGGATATAGATAAACCTTACCCCGTATTTTTCTGACTTTGCTCTAACTTATAGTAAATAAGGTACTAGCTAAATGGCGAAACCGAAGGTCTTTAGTCTTCTTGGTATTATGTATGCAGTCATTTTTATTTCTTTCATGCTTACGTCGAGGTTCGTGTGGCGGGCGGGTTGGTATTCCAAAAAAAAGTGAAAAATAAGTAAGTGCATGCTCACGCTCACTCTCGAAGAAATGTGTATTTTTTTCCAAAGGGGAATGGATGATCCCCTTGACAAGAACAAGGAGTCACTTGACTCATTCACTTACTCTATATTCATCGGGTAACTTATGCATGTATATATGAAACCGGTGTATGATGTCTTATTGTTTAAACCTTTGGTTACCATTTTACATTATGCTTGTGAGAGAGAGAGAGTTGACGCCGGAGAAAAATCTAAAATTGTACAATTTAGATTTCAGTTTTTCCCTTCTTAGCGCATCATAGTTAACACTGCCATTTGGTTCGATGTACATGTAGGAATGAGAAAGAATAACTAATGCTAATAACTTCTGGAAGAATGCTCCAAACTTTGAAGAGTTACGATTTTTTGGTACACATAGGACCCAATGCTTGGCACTCGTTGTGTATATATTCCGAGTTATCAGTATTCTTCAAATGTACATATGCATGTCCATGCACATTTTGTGATGTAAATGTAGAGAATGAACAAGACATTGTGTGTATTGTACAACTTGCTTCTTAACTATATTAGCTAGAGTGTTGTTGTAAGTTGAGATATTCCTCTGTCGTCTTTGAAGAGACTGCATAAACCCTGTAGATGCATATATGTATGTTTATGTCATAGTGGAAAAGTCATGCAGCAGGAGAGTGTGTATGATGTTAGTGTGCTATCACGAGCAGCAGCATCACATTCTTTTATTTTCGGTATGCATTATGTATGTAGGATCGGCCATTCGATTTAAAGATGCAGCTCTCGAAAAGTAAAATACTAGGAATAAAAAGGAGATTGTTGGCAAGGAAAAGGACAAGACTTTTTTCTTACAAGGAGTTAACAGGAGTATAAGAGTTGCTCTCTTCCTTTTCTATAAAGGTTGTCAGAGCCAGAAGGAGCTATGTATTAGTATGTTATCATCATTGCCCATGTGTATGCATGTATTATAATATATTCAGTTGGCGGAGGTGTATACTTGAGCCTAATATGTATGATATGGTGATATCGCGTATGGGTCCTTTTTGGAAAAAGGATGATGATGATGATGACGACGATTTTGGTGGTGGTGGTGCTGTTGATGTTGTTTTGAGAAACGGAGAATGTAGCCGAGATGCAATGTTAAAGTTTTAGGATATTGTACATAAGAAAATGTGTATGCATGGAGGATGAGAGAGAAGATATATAAAGAGTGTGTTTTTCTTGGTTTCTCTCTTTCTCTGCATATAAATATATTTAGCTACATGACTTCTATACTTGCTTAGAAAACTATTACCACTATTGCTATTGCAGATCATGATGATGTGATGGTCTTGTGTGTGTTGCAGATGCAGAGACTCACCAGTTCGGATCTCTCCCTCAGAGGGTGAGCGTGTAACATCGAGACCCACTCACACAACTCTCAACACACTACTTACATATTACTACTGCTACTACTTTTTGTATTACTATTACTACTCCAACTACTTACTCCTTTTGCCGAATCTCGGCTCTTGAAGACGTTTTGGGAACAAGTGACTCCTGATCATCTCTTCAGTGTCGTCTTCGTCTTTGTATCTTTCACAGTATTTCTCTCTGTGGTAACGTACGGGCAGCTAAGAAACGCAGCCACAGTTGAGCAAAACTTATTTTCTACAGTAGTACCACACACATGTAACACTAGTTGTACTAATATAGTCGACGAGACAAGTTTTGTCTTAGTTTTTTCTTCTCACCAGTTACAACTCGTTATTAATAAATACCGTATATATTTACTTCCAAGACTGCAGGAGCAGTTACTTGTTATCAATTTTTGTTATTATTTTTATTATCACTGTGTTCGTTCTCCAGAGAGAGAAAGAGTGCCTTATAATCTCATTAGAGAATTAATCAAACGCTACGAAGTAACCAGAGATTATTGCCTAATAATCCCTTCGCAAATAGAAATCCACGACAACTTTTTCCGGGCAAGGAGACAGAAACAAGTCAGCAGAAAAAATTGAGAGATTCATCTATGAAGGCAACATACTCGACGAATACAACAAAATATTTTCCCTTTTCCCATCGTCACCTTTAAATGTGCCAAAGAAAATGAAAATGAGTGACGGACTCGGTGTGACTTCTGTAACAATTGTCACCAGTCCGTCTGGGGTCGCTCCGACCACAATGAACAGTCTTAACAGTGCCAGTGCTACCCTTCCCAATATCTCGACGACGACGAATAATCACATCAACTCGTCGAGTTCCCCCTGTGCCAACAATCACACAAATACGCAAAATTTAGTAAGCACATATTATACATTTGAATCATATGTCTCTTACGTATCGAAAGTGTAGCACGTCTGTTACATATCTCCACACACGGTTCAACTCGTCAGCTTTTGTGGATGCATTCCTCTGCACATTATCTCACGTTCATACAAACACATAAACGTCAAGTGGAACAATTTACCCGGCCTTTGCGCTCTTCCAAGTTTAGCAGTAGCTTTAGCTCTCTGCGAAAAAGAGATGTGAACAATGACTTGATATTCGCCCCATGTTTATATTCATGTGCAGTCGCTCCTCTGAGCAGACTACAGACTAGACTTTCACATCCTTTTTGAAACCTACATTAGATGACGGATTTTCAAGTTGCGTTCTAGTTTATTAGGTTCGCATCTCATATAGATTACCTGTCATCCATTTATGGGATTCAGGATAACTCATTCTATCACTGCTGACAGGCATTCATACCATCATCAGTTCACCATCATTTTCAATAGCGGTGCACCATGTGAATGGCAAAGGATGGCTTAGTGATTCAGATGCATATCCACAGAAAAACCACAGAAAAAGCCAAGGGCAACATTTTCTCCGTTATGAGGATAAATTATATCTTGATGATGACTTCTTGAGTAAAAAAAAGTCCGTAGGCCAAAAGTTCACCTCTCACCCGCTTTTCCCAGTTTCCATCTTTGTCATAATCATCCAATAATTCAGTGATCTCGCAACCTATTATTGCTCACCGACAGCGGACGTCGTGTCGGATGAAATGGATAATCCATAAAAGTACATATTTGCATTTTCTCAATAGACTTATGTGTGTGTGTGTAAATAAGAGGAGATTTTCATTATACGGAACTTGTTTTCGGGTGCAATATGAAGCTTATGATGAAATAGCGTGTAGCATTTCACATTGCATTAGCCATTTACCTTTTTGACATTTCAGTCATACTTTCAATCTTCAACTACTTGTAAGGTGTATAATTCCACGGTATAGGCAATAATGGGAATATTGGAAAGAATGTGGAATTGATAGTATGATATTGTAACGATGAGCCTAATGATGGAGTTGCAAACATGCCTTATATAACATGCAAACATGCTTGTCGGGCTTGCATGATGCACACCAGTAGCCATTCTAGCCCACAAGTAGCAAAGTGAAACTTTTTTTTTCATCGTGATTTGAAATGATGTTCTAGGATGAGATGCTCTCTTCTAGGATATTTATTATATTATTATTATGCGAGATATGAGAATGTTTAAAGGATATAATGCGATATTTTTATGGGGAAGCACGCTGATGTGGTGACTACCGCTAGAAGAACTATCATGAAAAACTATTATAACATTATATGATGGTGATGTGATGAAGATGAGCTTGCTTGTGAATTCCCTTGTTGTGTAACCCCTTCCTTCTGGTTTGCTGAACTCTGAAAAAATGAACGCTTGTAAAATAGATTTTTTTCGAGGAGGTTCTTTCCTGTGTACATGTATAATAATATTTATGCGAAATGTGATGATACTTTGCTAGTTTCGTGATGCACTTTCAATGCCTATTGACGTATGGGCAAGTCTTTGTAGCCTATACCCCACAGTCATAATCTTATACTTTGGCATCCCATCGTTATCATCATCTCGACATCGCATCACATCTGATTGCTACTGCCAAACTGCCACCAGTAATAACATTGTAGAGTGTAACCATCCTTAACTTTTGTACCTCCTGCCTACCGTAGATTTTTGCATTGATATAGATAGGCAAAGAGAAAATAATCTATAAGTAACTAACGACTATGATTATGGTTCTACTACGCTGTTCAAATATTAATGCACAATTTTTCCATTAGAGGAAACAAGGGATTTATACGGTTTCGTAAGGATATTACAACCTTCGAAATGTCCATAAGGTGTCTATTACGTTAGGCATTAGGGGTTATGTCAAGACAAGGTGCAGCTCACGGAGTGCGCGTACATCAAATAGGAGAAAAATAATCAAGAAAAACAAACCAGCAGCAGAGAAGGAGTTGGCAGTTTTCGCTATCAACGTCACACAGTCATACTTCACTTATTTTCAACATATGATGCTGTACCATGCCAGGACCTGAGGTCAGGTAGGAACACATACCAAAAAAGCATGTGAGAACCGCTAAACCTACAATCATGTCAATTTCTTCTTGAAGCTGTAATTTGCTCTTAAGAAGGTATTCATGAATAATAAATTGTGTTGGATAATTTATTTCCATCTGCCACCAGATACTATCTAGCACCATCATATTATCATCATCTCCAAAGAATGTAATGTATGCACCATTTTTGTAATATTGTCAGACACTTTATATTTATATTATTTGTATCTTCTATATGACAATGATTTTTCCTGCTATACATACGTTACAACCGTCAATTACAAACTCATAAGAGATTCGGCACACTCTCCTCAACCCTGCTGCACATTTTACAGAGGATAAGGAGACTGCAGAGTTTTGAAAAAAATGTGTGGCTGCATGGTGTGGTGTCTTGCATTATGCATTACATTCTTTATACTTTTTTCCACCATCTTACACGCTAGCCAGTAAAATAACAGCTCATCTTTCGCAAATTCATTATCACATTTGATTTGGTCCACAGACCATGACATCAGTGACTTCACGCGTTTGCCGAGCTGCAGAGCAACGTTGGGGGTGTACTGTAAAAATCGCCAAAAAGTATTCTCATGTGTAGCCTCTGCAGTTTCTCTAGTGAAAAAAAGGAAGGAAAGTGCAGTAATGTTCTTTTTTTCTCAATTTTCAATCATCCTTTTCTAACTTTTACGAGGGGAAGTATTAGAAAATGTAATATTCACTTGGTCTAGTTCCTTCTATATGGTAAGGATATTTCATCCAAGTCAATGGTTGTTTTAAAGGAAGTAAAAAAATCGCGAGAGCGATAGCTGAAAAAGTTTTTTTTTCTGGGATGTAGCATATCTGACAGAGAACGACGTTACTGTTTTTGGTGCAATATCTTTTGATGATATTCGTTTCTCATTTTCACTATCAAAATATACAGCACACTCCACCAGGCTGACAGAGGTAATATATTTATACAACACCAGCAGAACGCCACCGCCTCTGTTATTGTCTCTCTTATCTAAACGCTGTGTGTACAAGTAATGGCTTTGTCAAGGCTGGTTTTATACGATGTCCTATAATATCTGACAGCTACCCTGACATATAATATAGATTTTTTTTTCTTTAGTAGTGTGGCAAACCTTTAAGCCGTTAATATGACAAGTGTGTACATAAGCTCATGCCTGCTAGTTTTTCTCTCTTTTCGATGTGTGTGGGAAGAATCGTAATAATCATAAAACATAATGTAATAATATGATAGAAATATTATGATAATACTTTACACTAAATACTGTTTACAAATTCATATTTTATTACATGCTCAAAGCTAGTTTACTCTTGCTGATATAGTTTCAAGGGGGATGGAGAAGAAAAAGGATTTCTTCGAAGTATAGGCCGTTATGCGCTATTGCATTTACGTAAAAAACAAACTTTCCTTGTGGAATGGATAAAAAGTGTAAGGTTCAACCATTCATCGTCTTGACACACCAAAAATGGAAGTGTGAATGTTCGATTAGGTTGTTGGAAAAGGTTTTTGAGAGCAGGAGGGATGTTTTTGGAAGTCCGATGTTGTATGTACATATTGCTTTAGGTATTGTACACCAGAGAAAATGTAAAAGACCACAAATGGAACATTCATGAGATGACTTTTTGAGAGAGAATGTGTTTTTCTTCCCCCTCTCTTCATAAACAAAATTTGCTACCTAACTCAAGGCAAAATCGAGGTGGTCACTTTACCACTTCACATCCGTCAACACCAGTCAGTTTTTTAAAGGTAAACATGATATTCCTTTCCCTGCAGGAAAAACATATGAAGTTGGAACAGTAAAAAGTGAGCAGAACGGGCTCATAAAAGAATCTCCAAAAAAACAACCACTGCTCCAAGCCACATTGTTTAGCTAGTTTACAATATTATGAGGGTAGTAGTGCACATCTTATGATTTGCCACTGGAACAAATAAAGAAAAATATATTGCATTGCAATATGCTTTCTAGGTATGTTTCATGTACGGGGAGGATTTATGTCGAGGCTGGAGAGCTAAAAGAGCTTGACTAGGCTTTATGTACTGCACTGCATAACGTACGCTACTACAAACAACACAGAACAAAGAGGACTTGGAAAGGAGGGGGACTATAAACGAGCAAGGAAGAGACTTTTTTATGTACTTTTTTTTTCCTTTGAAGCTCCTCTTTATAAAGGCTCAGGTGACCGAGTACACATAATACATTCCTCTTTATTCAATTGTTAGGTTCAAGTTCACATCTCGTAAAAAAATGTTTCTCTTTGGATGGCAATATACTATACATATCTAGGTATGTGTAAATGTGGTTTAGTTACCTGTTCCTTTTTCTTTCATCTTTTACTACTCCTTCCTCACCACCGTATGTTTACCTTGATAGAAAAAAAAACGATAAAAAAGAAAAACTTTGTATGGGTAACAAGTGCATTCTTCCACTCCATTCCCCATGCATCCATGACTTTGACTGGTTCTCGCTCACCTAGCTCTCGTTGAGGTTGGGTAGGGAAGGAACGTAAATATGTGTGTGTGCACATATTATCAATACTTTTTATCTTTGAATTCCCACTTAATCTACCATTTACAAGACAAACGAGAGTAAAGGTCTTTTTGTCTGGCAGAGAGAAGTTAATATTTTCAACTTGATTTTTTTTACATCGTTGCGGCATGCACTTACTTACTGCATTTTTGACAAGTACAAAACCATAATCCTTCAAAGACCCCCATCATTCTAATGATCTTTGCAAACAAACAACTACACGAGGAAAGACAGAGAAAGAGAAAAATGTTGAAATAAACCACCATAACCATCACCAACGTCTCAAGCATGGTTTCCTCGTATTAGTGCTATTGTTAGTGTCATTTAATATTCAATTTTTCATCCTCTCACATGCACACACCAATGTACTCTTTAGTAATTTGAGTTGAATTGAATTTGCTATATTATTATTATTATGCCAAAATGCCAGCTTGCTAACTTCTCAAATGCACTGTTGCAGAGGTTGTTACGTGGGCAGTGTGCGTGTCGAACGGGGTGAATGCGAGAAGGAGTGAGCGTTTTCACGGACAATTTTATTTTTTCACATTCACATTCACATTGTGCCAGTAGTGGCAGTAGTAAAAATATACAAATGAGACTCCATTCACATGAACAAACGCACCTGAGAGAATCACAACATTCACAAGGTATTTCACAGTCGGCAACTTAATGCTCTTGAGATTCCATAAATCACTGTGAGATCTATGCTTTGTGTAATATTATACCTAATGGCTTCTTTTCTACAACAACGTGGGTCGTTATGCGTCTTCCCAACGTGAACAGTCATCATCGTTTTACCATCCTTTTTTCCAACATCATCATCATCATTTTCCATGATTGTGTTTACATATCGGAATTGCTGTAGGTGGTTCCGGCGAAACGACGTTTTCCTATTAAACTACCTGTTTTCCCCTCAAACGCATAAAAAGGCTTTTATTGATGTAACTAACTTGTTCAATATTGTTTTCTGTGTTTTTGCGGAAAATGTTCACAAACCACTGCCGTCCATCACATTCACAATCAATGACAATGGTGGTGGCAATAATAGTGCTTTCGGTATGTCCAACCCATTAGAAATGATTTATGAAAGCTGTTCGTCCTGCTGAAGTGCTTGATGTAAAACTAGTTGTTGATATTTGATGTAAATACACAAACTCTGTTAAACTGGAGTAGTCTCATTTATCATTCTCCTTTTATCGTAGAGCTTGCATCTTCAAGAAATTAATTAGTCGTACACGTTTCCTTTTGTTCTCTCCCAGGAGAATACTTCACGTCCTTGTGTACATTAATGTCTTAAGTGTTTATCATGTTTACAGTGGAAAATGTGGAAGACAAGTAATCAATTTAGGAATAAAGCACATATTATCATCTACTCACTTAATGAAAATCAGTGTCAGCCTACAAAGCTACAAAAGTAAATATAAATGATTTTGTCTTTGTGAAAACTCCCCTTGTGCGGAGCCCGCGATGAAGAAAAAATTGAAAATAAAATAGTTTAGCTCCGCCTTCCCTCCACACAACGTTACATTGCACAATAAATGAATTATAACAATGGAAGGAAGAGTAATGATTTTAACGTTGGCGTTGCATTAGCATTACAATCCTACTGCCTTCTTTACTATTTTCTTCACCTTATTCCTTTAAACTTGAAAGAATATTTCGGGCAGATATATAGGCATGGACTTGAAAGTTAAGTCGTGATTATGCATTTTTTGCGATTCAGTTTGTGCACCAAAAAAACCTTGTTAAGATGTAGATGTCTATATTGCAATGTGTATGTGAGTGTGTCATATCATTACGAAAAGGAAAAATCCTTTTTTGACTCGTGCAAAAAATTCAAAATGTGATGCGAACATGAGTTCGCATGCTGATTTGTTCTAGATTGATTGTCAATAGGTTTTTACGTAAAAAAAACTAACCGCAGCGTATTTAAGATAGAAGAGGATATGGCTTGAGTAATGTTTTCATATTTTATTGATTTTACACTGCTTTTTTGGCCTTTGTGTGGTTGCAAGATCACGCATTGTCTTTGCAGTTTCGCAATGCAGTATATTTATAGGACAATTTTTTTAGCCTTGAACACTACCGGGATAATTCTTAGCCTACGCAAAATTGTGAAACGTGATCATGTATAGGATTTTCACAAGTGGGATTTCGCGTACCGTTTTTTAAATCTGTATGGGTGTTATGATCATTTAAAAAATATATATGTAACTGTGGCACTATCACCCAGTTTCGTTATCTCCTCGTTACAGAGTATTTTAAGAATTGTAAGTCAGCACAGTGGGTTTTGTCGGTAAATAAATAAATAAATATAGAGATATATACACACGGACGATTTCATTGTCATCAGGGATAAAAAAGTAAGACGGTCTAGAGAATACAGAGAGAAGAGAGCGCATCCTTTGTATTTTTGCATCTCTCTTTTCCTTTCTCATTGCATGTGCAAACAACACAAGTCATCTGTGAATTTTCTACATATCCGCAAGCATCTTTCAAATGCAAATCTTCCTTTAGTTCAAAAAGAATAGATGAAAAGGAGGAAGATCTCTTATGAAAACGGAGAAGATGGAAGTTTGAAGGAGACGGATTTGTGTATCGCTTCAATGTTTTCTAACATCAATCCATGCAAAGTCATTTTCTCGTATCATCTTAAGCTAGTAGATTAGTGAAGCGTAGATACATAATAGAGTTTCAATGATGCACGTTTTTGCTTCCCTTTGCACACTCATTCTCTCCATTGCAACATTGTCTACGCATACCAGCACACACACACACTGGTTGTAGAGTTGGGGGACGAGTAAGAATGTATAAATGTCGTTTACATATTAGCTTCCTTTGATTTGACGAGCACGTATTCGTGTTATGCATAACATATTGCGTTTGAGATACACACAAGAAGATTTCTTACTCACATCACACATGTCCTCCCTTGATACACATGATATGTCGTTTACATATTAGCTTCCTTTGATTTGACGAGCACGTATTCGTGTTATGCATAACATATTGCGTTTGAGATACACACAAGAAGATTTCTTACTCACATCACACATGTCCCCCCTTGATACACATGATCTTCAAAAAGGCTTAAGCAAGAGTTTTAAAAAGAATATATGTACGAAAAATTCTTTCTCATTGTGTCGGAAAAGCAGGTTGGGCTAGGTACAGCATTACGTATTGTATAGAATGCCGCATAATGTATCTTATAGGTATAGCATAACAACAAAATATGTACGAAAAATTCTTTCTCATTGTGTCGGAAAAGCAGGTTGGGCTAGGTACAGCATTACGTATTGTATAGAATGCCGCATAATGTATCTTATAGGTATAGCATAACAACAAAGTATCTGTATGTAGGAGATGTTTCAGGCTAAAGAAAAGTAAGCATGAATATCAAAATCTTTTGACTGACTGGCTTTGAGAGCAAAAGAGATATGATAAGATGAAAAGATGATGTTGGTTTTCCTAGGCCGGAAAGAACCGTTACCAAAGAGCACAAGGATCTTCTTATGTCCCTATGCTGTAGTAAAGAGCAAAAAAATTGTGTGCCGCCTGAGAGTTCACTGTGGCACAGGGATTCTCATCTTCATCGTCGTCCCATCATCATCATCTTGCTCTTCGTCATCTCACGAAAAATATACCGTTCTTCCAAATGCAAACTTTATATTGTAGTCGAGTCGCCGTTGTTGTCGAGTTAGAAGTAAGTTGCACCATGGCAGGGTTTTTTAGAGGGACCTTACGAAGGCAAATTCGTTTCTGTTTATATGTGGGTTATAGCTGCTTTAGCAGTTATTATGATGATTATTATGAATGAATGGTGCATTGTTTCTTTACAATATAGATACATATATAGAGATATACACGCAGGTGAATGCTGAGAGATGAAGACCAGATTTTTTTGTACAATTACAATCTACGTGTAGACTGCATCTTTCGTGATGTTATGATTCGTTTAAGAAGATCGTTAAATGCAGGCGATAGCTATACCTCCGCATTTTTTCCAAATGGAGAGGGTCATAGCACTAATGTGATCTCTTTTTTGCTTCTATGCCAAAATGGAGTGTGCACAATGCATATTGGAGTGTACCTCTTTCTTTGCCGTTTTATGACCCATTGCTAATTGGATATTTCAATTTTCCAATCTCATCGTCTGCCATCGTTATCCTGTGTATATCGTCTTGTCGTTTTCCCTTCATCTGCTGCTTTCTTTTTTTCTGTAATGATAATCTTACTGCATTAAGGAGAGAATAATGGTGACAGTTCTTTCGTTGGTCATAAAAATCCAGTAGCTTGTCCCTGTCTCGCCCTACCACTAAGAAAGAACAGGGAACCTATATATTACAGTTTTTAAATATATATTCCCGTCCTAACCTTGTTGACTAAAATATGGAGAGGGGAAAAATAATGGAACTGAGTCGTTTTTTTAAACTACTGAATTTTTTTTTACTGCACTGGCGACCGACATGGCAATACTTTATTTTTTTTTGAATATCCGAGTAGCTATAATATGGGTTGACTGCAGAGGAAAAATGGGATATTAGATGCAGTCCTTAGAAAAGCAACCGTTGGTGTGCCAAATTCTCACGGATCAACAAACCATATATGTTTCAGTTTTTCCACTTGTGTTATAATTTTATTAGCATTTTCTGCGCGTTAAGCCCATTTTCTTGAATTTGAGCTTTGTCGCGTCGCACAAAGCAATATAATTCTGCAGTAGTGGAAATGAATGGGGTTTAATGGGAACGATAAAAAGGCATATCATGTGTGCTATCACATGGCAGGACAATAGGAAGGATAATTTCTTAAACATTTTTGTGAATTGTAAATGAAGTCATGAAAATAAAGTGGAAGACGGTCAATTACATTTATACAGTAAAGGTTTGGCATATGCATGGATGTATACACTTAGGCACACGTTTAATTTTTATACGGATATTAATATTAGAGGACTAGATTTGTGTATGGTGTATTTATGGTCACGGTGAAGTTATAAATGTGAGGAGAGAGATTGCAAGGGATTTTAATAGATACACACATGGTATACGAAATGCCACGGTTGTTCTCTTATCTAGAATGAATCTGCAAGCTTAAGTTATAATCTAGAGCAGCGAACCGTAGTTAACGCTTTTGCTCTTTTCCATCTCTCTTTCATCTATTCATTCAAGTGTGTAGTTTACGAAGCGAGTCAAACTCTCAAGCTTTTTGTGAGCTAGTTTCCTATTATATTGTCATTACTTTGTTTATACATGTTTTCATCCTTGGCAATAATAAGAGAAGATGGAAAATGGACTTGATAGTGTCGCGTAGTGTGTGGCTAGTCTAAATACTCTCTATCTAACAGTGAATGGAGGCAAAGTGGGATAATCGGTTTATTGTAGACAAACACATATAAAACTATGATGACTCATTTTGAATGAGATTCAAGGGGAGATTAAGTTTAAATCGAGTTGCATACACGTTTTGTGTTTGCTTACTTTACTAGCGAAAACTTGGTGTGGCACTTTTTGATGAGGGATGAAGGGAATGAAAGGGTTATGACTATGACTGCGACTCTGGCAACTCATCGCACTCACATTCAAATCTACACGACTTACACTAATTCTGTCAAACTCTCAAGCTTGCTACCTGGTTTTTTATAAATGGACTGCGACGCTGATCGTGCTCGTCATGATATGCATATAGCATATGCACCAAAAATAATAAGCTATATATGTACCACTTGTTCTATGAATATGAAAGACATTGTAATTCAACCTTTCCTTGAATGACTACCATTAGCCACACCACCACCACCCCGTCATTCCTTGGTCTGCTTCTTAATACGAAATCATGTCCTTTTATGACTGTGAAAGTTGGCAATAAACATCACATTGCACACACAGGAAACTCTATGCGCTCACTCTTCCACGATACCACGACGATACGATGGCTGACAAGATTAGCAAAAGGAAAGAGAGGGAGAAGTCGTTTTGGCGAGCTGATATTAGTAATGGTGAAACGATTTTCAGTGTTTCTCTAGTTTGGGCTAAAGGTGTAACACGTTTACGAAAAATATCAGTGAGAAAGAGAGAGAGAGAGGAGAAAAAACTGAGAGAGGAAGTGGAACAGCACCAGACGGGCAAAAGTTGCATGTGGAATACTACTTTGAATGTGAATTACTCCTTGCGTATATATGCCTACACGGGTATATCAATCTCTACCACTGTTTAAGACTTTATCCAAAAAATTTCGGCTAGTGCAAGAGAAATTATTAAGAAATATAAAAGTTGCAATATGAAAAGCGGCTCGCATGCATACAAAGTTTTTCGTGTTAAAAGCAGAAATGTAGGGAATATCCCTAAAGGAAAGCGCAACGGAAAGAGTGAGTAAAATAAAGAAGGGCACTTTATGTCTCACAAGTTGTACCAAAGCAAAGGGACTGCAAGTTTAAAGTTGGCCAAAAAGAAGAGGAAGTACACATGCTACTGGAACTACCTAAATACTCACCGTCATGTACTCTATGACTACTAGTCTTTTTTTCTTCTCCTTCCTCCTCCTCTTCTTCTCCCGTTGTGGGCCATGCAGAACGAGCCTAATTTCTATATTGACTCTTTTCATCTATTCTCGTAGAGAT